>CAWUFW010026174.1:0-36114 GCA_963921515.1 Calotriton arnoldi | reverse complement strand
TGACACAGTGTTTTACTTCTGCTCGTTTAAACATGAACACAGAGGGGGATATTCTCAAGAACGTGCGATAATCATCGCCAAAAAAGGCTAACGCACGTTTTCATATCGCCGTCTATCGCGGGAAAATAACTCTGTGTTAACGTCGCATTCTCAACATGGCGGTAACATGCGATAGCCTCCCGATAACGCGTAAAATGTCCACGATAACATCACCAGGACGGCGATAAAAATCCAAACCTGAACGCGGCAAAAGTCGCGATGGGCCCAACCGCGATACCAAACCAGCGCTAAGCTGCGCCAGCCTGCAAGTCCCACAAGTCAGGCGGCTAAAATCACCATAAAAGCGGCAACCAAAAACACAAACAAGACCCAAACAACTGCGAAGCACCATGGAGGTAGCCGGAGCAAGAACAGAGGACAACCAGAACCCCACAAGCCCCAAGGAGGACCAGCCTGGGACCATCATTGGGGAGACGGTGGCAGGAGTCGGGGGACCGGACACTGCACAACATGACCTGACCCAACAGCAACAGGGTGAGTAACGACCAGGGACTGGGGGGACAGGGGGAGATGGGCAAAATGGCACACATGCACAAGTAAGTATAGCACATCTGCGGACAAACCATGCCCAAGAGTCACAACTCCGACCAAGGGCCCAATTTACCCAAGTCTGCAACAGCTCAGCACTGCACAAGCACAGAAGTGAAATGCACACCGCCTGAAAGGTATAAGGGCTAGCATAATCAGACCCGAAGGGGCAAATCACCCACAATGCAGCACACACACAAGATGCAGAGCACCCCAACATTGACAACAATGTGGTACAAACTGCAACACTTTCACAACAGAACAGAGGGCACAACTGCTGCCGCCTGTGTTTAGAAAATGGCCATTCGCATTTGGCATAGCAGGAAACTGTGAGATGACAATGTACAAGTACAACCTCACATCCCTGATGGTGTAGAAATGCCAAGTGTCCCGCTTCAAATATGCGTCTCCTCATACACAGTCACAATGTACATTGCCATGCAGTCTGACAGTAAACTTGCACAATGTGTGAACATACATGTGAACACAATGTCAATCTGCATTTCCCTTCACATTGCAGAGGGAGAATCAACATCTCCTGCAGAGCAGACCCAACAACACAGCACTGATGATGAAGAGGACCTCCCCAACATCTACACCGACGCACTCCAACAGCTCAGGGACAGCTCCGGCACACCACCTCCAGGAGCAGGGCAGCCCAGCTGCATCCATGAGACCCCACCCCCTGCACAGGCCACACAGCAGGAAGCACCCACCACCACAGCTGTCTCCCAGGACCCCCACGACCAACATATGGCCTCCCAACGCCGTGTGTTAGGGTGCCAGGAGGAGATGTCTGACCAGCTGCGGGTGGGGTTCGACCTCATGGCAGCCAAACTGGATGCCATACGTGGGTGTCTAAGTCCCATCAGGGACCACTCACAGTCCCAAACGGACACCCACTGTCCGCTCCTTGCTCCACAACAAGCCATGGCTGACATCGCTGGAGTCATGACTCTGAGACAAGAACAACTGTCCAGTCAGAGTGGCTCCAGCGATGTCATCCGTGAGTTGGGACACATAAGGAGAATGATGGAGAGCCTGGAGCGGATGCAGGCGGAAAGAATGTGTGCCACGGCTGCACACCAGCGAGATGTGGCTGTGATCTTCCATGCCCTGCAGATCCTCGTCATGGCATTGGAGGTAGCCGGAGAAAGTACAGAGGTCACCCAATATTCAATCAGAAGGGGCCATGACTTGTGGTGCACTGAGATAGTGGCACCAGAGCTGGGCGTGCTCATGTGAAGAAATTGTCAATGATTGTGTCCCTTCGGATATTCCTGCCGCAGCTGCAGTGGGGTGTGTTACACCTGCCTCATGTTCATCATCATCGCCCCAGGTCTTCCACACTGCCTGAGGTGACATTGTTGCGTCCGCAGTCCACAGCACGTGACTCAATCATAAAGGGTCCATGAGCTGTGGTGCACAGTTAGTGGCACCTGTGGTGCTCAGAGGGTGCACAGCCGGCGATGATTCGTGGTCCGGTCGGGCCGCACTGGGGTCAATGTCTGTTGCCTACTGGACTGCGTCATCTGCAATCGCGACTCGACCTGAATTGTGAGCCCTGCTGTCCTCAGTGTAGGCCGGAGGCAGAGGTCAGCAAGGGCCCGCAGCCATGTGGCGTTGACTTGTGGTGCACAGAGTTAGTGGCACCTGTGGCGCTCAGGGGGTGCGCAGCCAGCGATGATTCGTGGTCCGGGCGGGCCGCACTGGGGTCAATGTCTGTTGCCTACAGGACTGCGTCATCTGCAATCGGGACTCGATCTGAATTGTGAGCTCTGCTGACCGCAGTGTAGGCCGGAGGCAGTATCCAGCACACACATCACTCCATGGTGCTGTGCGGCTGGGTGCGCTGGGGGCCTGTGTCGCGGAAGCCAGCGTTCAGCTGAGGAGGCTGGCGGTCACAGTGGCGGCCTCGTGGCAGGGTGAGGGGCACCGCCCTGGCAGACGCGTTTGCCATCCCGGAAGTGAACCACGCCCAGAGCCCCGGCCTATTTATTCACACTCCTACGCTGGGCTGGCGTATGCCGGACAAGCCCACTCTGCTTACGCTTACAGGGGGGGACGGCACAGCTACATGACCGAGGTCTTCCCCACTGGCTGAGGTGACATGGTTGCGTCCATTGTCCACGACACTGCAAACACCTGCAGTATATGTCCATATGGATAGGTCTGTGCTCTGCATACTGAGGTCTGTCCAGCACATCGCCGCCACACTTGGCATTGTTTGCATTCTTATTCATGGGTGACTTGCTTCCTTCACACATACGTGGTTCCCACCTCTCCCCACATTCTGCTATTGTGTGGCTGAGGGGCCATGCCGTTTTCAGAACGTCCGCTGTCCTGTTCTGCGCTGCCTCTGTGGTAGTAGGGGGGGTGGTCCGGGGGGGGGGGGCTGGGGGTGGTGGCAGTGGGTGTTGTGGCCCTCTTGGTTCTCCGAGCTGCATGATCAGTGTCTCCATGGCATCTGTTGGTCTTCAGATGTGGCGCTGGGCTGGGCTCCCTTTCTGCTGCAGTTGGTCATCCTGCTTAACACCAGTAAAAGGCAGGTGTTAAATCCCTGCTGCTAACGCGCCTTATCGCCTGTTTTTGGTTCGCATCACAGATCTGGCTGGTCGTTGAGAATATCGCGAAGTGGTGTTTTCGTGTGTTTTTGCACGGGAACGCCTACTCTGCATATAATTAGCGTTAGTTGTCTCTCTCATCCGTGGCAATGTTTATTGCGGCAGCTATCGGTGGTAAACTGGCGATGTGGGCAGTTTGCACCAGCTTGGGAATGGGGCGATAATTTTTTCGCCACTTTTGCTGCGCTAAAGTGGCGATAAGTCCTTGAGAATATGCCTCAGAGTATCAAATTGCACAATTTTCCCTGGTTTGCTCTCTGGGGCCCACCCTTCAAAACCTAAAGAACGTGTACGTGTCTTTATATCATTACTATAAAACTGCACCTTTGCAGGCATCCAATTGCAAAATGTGTAGTATTTGGAAATGTTGCTGTGATCTAAACGACAGTTTATTGTTTTGAATTCTCAAAAACTTTGTCAGATTAAAAAGTAAAAAGATATTTCTAGTCAGCCTGCAAGACAGAAATCAATGCTTGGTGCTTAACCAATATTTCTGCGTATTGCTTCATGCTTATTAATCAGATTGTATTTACGTGTTTGCACTTAGGGCGTAGCTGCTAATAATGCACCCATGCCCAGGGCAGTGATGGGACACTTTGTATCCACATTATATAATGGTATGAAATCAGAATTTCGTGTGTGTGGTTGTTTGGTTGTGCATGTTTACTAGAGATTCAATATGATTGTTTTTTTCTTCCACTACCCAGACTGAGGGGTGGGTTACTTTTTTAGGTCTCGGATAGACAGTGCTTGCGCTGTCTCTTTGAGACATGCTGTATTGAGGTATGTACTTGAAGCGCCACACACTCTCCGCCCTTCTTTTAAATTGGCTGCGGTCACTGTCCTTTGTAAATGTTGTCTTTTCATTTGTTAATAGGTTGTTAGTCCCTCCTTAGTACCTCCCTGTCTCCTATTGTCACCTCCCACGAGGACTTGGTCTTTTACATGTGTTGTTACTCAGTAAGTTTCATTTACGGTCTGTCTGTACTATTTTCTTAAACAAGATTCTCCTACCTGCTGTTCCAGGCACACTTTTTGCTTCCTAGTTAACACACAGCATTTGTATCCTGCTCATCAGAGCGTCTGGAGGGCGCCTGCTCTGTTCCCTGCACTTTAACAACTCCTGCCTCCCACCCTGCATGTTTTAATAATTGTTGACATAATTTATCAGCGCTGCGCTGTTTTCACTTTTATGGTTGTGTATTTCCCAGCTGTCCCACTTTCTGTGCTCTCTCTCTCCCCTCCCAATCAGTCAGCATGTTCCAGCCTGCCTCACAGCAGAGCCAGGCCTCAGAGCAGGGGGCACTGCTGTCTGTGCCTGCCCTGCTCCTCGAAGCTGGCCCAGCTGTGGACTGGCTCTGGTCTCCAGGAAGAACAGCAGGGCATGAGCTCTTTCTATGAGCTCTTAGTTTCTTAGTTTCTATCAGTGCAGCGCCCTTTCAGAGCACCACACTGGTTACCTTTCACTCTCCTGTCTCCCCGCCACCCCGCCACCCCTGCGCCTCTACCCACTCTCTCTGCTCTCCCTCCCTCCGCCCTTCTAGTCGGTCATGGGGCCTGCCTCACTGAGTAGCCCATTGGAGGAGATGGAGGGCTGTGCTGCAGGATGAGCATCATAAACAAGGCCTGGTTTCTGTCAAGCGCTAACACCTTTCTTTCATATTCGAAATATTCTGTGGCACTAATTAGAGGCACCAATGCACTTTGACATTTATACTGAGACAAGAGTAGAAAGTAGGTATGGAAAGTACACACTATGCTTTCCCTGCTTTGGGGTCAACAAGATGTAACCACACTTAATATACATAACTTCCCTCCTATTTTTTTTCTTCAAAAGACTCCTTTTCTAGGAAATCTCAATTAGGATTTTATTCACAATTATGTATTTGTGTTGCTAACATGCTGTTTGTTTGCTAAATTAAAACATATTTCTGTTGTAGTTTCATAAATTTTCTTTATTTTGCGCACTGTTTTTTGAGACTGTGCTTTGTAACGGGCGTGTTATGTAATATGCTGTTTTTCTTCTATAACATGCAGAAGTGAAAGTTATCTGTGTTATATTTTTCATTTATTTTCCACAATATTGCTTTTGTTCGCGATGTGTAATAAATATGCTGTGAATTGATTTTTTCAGTGTACTGGGTGTCAATGTATTGTGGCAAAAATGTACTTTTGACGGTGTGCAATTTTTTTTAACTATGTACAGTTGTAGGCACTTGAACTTTGATCCCTAGCTTCAAAGTCAGCACCTTTCTCCCTTTATTTTGCCAATGTTTTTTTATCCTAGTTCTATCATATACTGTTTCTTTGCTAAAATAAAACATATTGCTACTCTAGTTTAGCTATATATGTATATATATTCTTCTGCGCAATGTTGGTTTTGTGCGTGCTGTATAAGGTGTGTGTTCTGTAATATGCTGTTTGTCTTTTATAACACCCAGTACTATTTAGGTTACACTATATTGCTTTTCTTCGCGGTGTCATAAGTATGCCGTTACATTATTTTTACACTTTAATGCCTAAAACAAAATTGTGTTGCATGTATTTTTTGCCATCCACACTGTATATCTGCCTTGAGATTTTTTTTTAACTACGTACTGGGTTTAAATGTGCGCTCACTTATTTATATAAACAATTTTAGATTTAAAACTACTGCTTAATTTCAGCTGTGGTTTTCCTATACACAACACGGCATTTAATAAGTAACACATGCTCTTATAATGCAAAAATCATCCAAAAGTATTGATAGAAGTGCTTTTAAATAACACCACTTAAATCCATAATACATTTACGTAAACACAAAGAGAATAAAATATTTGCCCAGGATCACAGGATATTGGGGCCACAGCAAAACTTAAACTTTAATCCCCAACCTCAAATTCGGCACCTTTCTCAACTCCACTGTGCTTACTCCAATCCTATCAACTCCACTCTGCTTACTCCAATCCAATCCACTCAACTCCACTCTACTTACTCCACTCAGCCTTACTCCACTCCACTCCACTTTACTCTACTCCGCTTTACTCTACTCCGCTTTACTCCACTCCACTTTACTCCTCGCCGCTTTACTCCACGCCACTCAGCTTTACTCCATGCCGTTCTGCTTTACTCCACGCTGCTCTGCTTTACTCCACTCAGCTTTACTCCACTCCACGCCACTCTAATTTACTCCTCTACAATGGACAGCACTCTTCTTTACTCCACTCCACTCTCCTTTATTCCACTCCATTCCACTCCACTCTGTGCAACGCCACTCAGCTTTACACAAATCCACTCAGTGCCACTCTACTTTACTCAACTCCACTCTGCTTTACTCCACACCACTCTCCTTTACTGCACTCCACTCTGCTTTACTCTACTCTCCTCTACTCCTCTCTGCTTGACTCCACTCTGCTCAATCCCCCTGTTTTACTCCACTCTTTTCAACACTACTCTGCTTTACTCCACTCCACTCTACTGTACTCCACTCTGCTTTACTCCACTCCACTCTAATTTACTCCACGCCTATCAACGGCACTCTGCTTTGCTTCAATCAACTCTGCTTTACTCCACTCTCCTTTACTCCACTCCACTTTATTTCACTCCACTTCGCTTTACTCACTCCACTTTATTTCACTCCATTTCGCTTTACTCCACGCCACTCTACTTTACTCCACTCCACTCTGCTTTTCTCCACGCCACTCTGCTTTATGGATTCAGGAGTAGCGTGCTACTCAAGGAAAAAATGCTTCAACACCTCATCATGGGTAGCAAGCGCTATATAAATGCAAACCTTTTTCCTCTTCTATCCCTCCACTATCCTTTCTCAATCCAAATAAGTGACTAACATATCCACCACTCAAATTACTTTCATATTTCACTGTACTAATTCACCACTAATCATTTATGGGTTCTGGAGTAGTGTTCTTCTCGCCCAAAAAGCGCTTTGACGCCTCATCAGGGGTAGTATGCGCTATATAAATGCAATTACAATACAATACTTTACTCCATGCCACTCTTCTTTACTCCACTCCACTCCGCTCAATGCCACTCTGCTCTGCTCCATGCCACTGTGCTTTGCTCCACGCCACTGGTCTTTACGCCACTCTACTTTACTCCACTCAGCTCTACTCTACTTTACTCCACACCGCTCTCTTTTAGTCCATGCCACTCTGCTTTACTCCACGCCACTCTGCTTTACTCCACGCCACTCTGCTTTACTTCACTACACTGAACACCACTCTGTGTTACTCAACTCTGCTTTACTCCACTCCCATCTACTCTACTAATGCTCAACGCCACTCTTCTTTACGCCACTTTGCCTTACACCACTCTGCTTTACGCCACTCTGCTTTACGCCCCTCTGCTTTGCTCAACTCCACACTGCTTTACTCCACTCCAATCCATTCTACTTTACTCCACCCCACTCTGCTTTACTCCACGCCACTTTGCTTTACTCCACGCTATTCTGCTCCACACCACTTTGCTTTACTCTACGCCACTCTGGTTTACTCCACGCCACTCTGCTTTACTCCATGCCACTCTGCTTTACTACACGCCACTCAATGCCACTCCGCCTACTCCACTCCAACTCTGCTTTACTCCACTCAACTCTGCTTTACTCCACTTCACTCTGCTTTACTCCACTCCACTCACCCCAATACCACTCAGCTCAACTCCAAGCTACTCTGCTTTATTCCACTCCACTCCACTTTACTTTACTCCACTCTGCTTTACTCCACGCCACTCTGCTTTACTCCACACCACCCTGCTTACTTCACACCACTCTGCTTTACTCCACTCCACTTTACTCCACTCTACTTAACCCCACTCAAGGCCTCTCTGCTTTTCTCCAAGCTTTTTTAAATTTATTTTTAGTATGTATTGGGGGTAAATGTGTGTACAGTTATTTATGTAAACAATATTCGCCCTTAAACTAGTGCTTAATTTAAGCCAGGGTTTTCCGGAGCGCACCACCCCACTTAATAATTAACACATACTCTTATAATAAAAAAATCACCCCTAGGTATTGAAGTGATTTTAAATAACACCACTTAATTTCATAATAAATTTACGTACATACAAAGTAAATACATTTTTTGGGTCCACTTAAACTTTAATCCCCAACCATAGAATTGTCATCTTTCTCCCTCACGCCACATCCACTCCACAATGACCTTTCACTCACACATTCTGATCCTTTTTTACAGCACATTCATTTACCTATCTCACCTGATCCCTTCCTTCTTTTCTGCTCTTACCCCTTCACACTTTTTTCCTTTTAACATTTTCTCCTTCTCTCTTCCACTCCTTTCCTAATTTCTCCCCACTGTCGCCCTCGCTTACTCCCATTTCGTCTGCCTCTTAGCCACTCTCTCCACACTTTCTCTCCTTCTCCCATTCTCCTCCTCTTCCCTTCTCATCTGTTTTGGCCCCTCCCTCTCTTACACTCCTCTCCCTAGGACACATTTCACAGTGAAATTAACTGTATTTAAATTAGTCCTTAATTTTAGCCTGGGTTTTCCAGTGCACACCTTGGCACTTCGTACCGATACAATCACCCAAAAGTATTGAAAGTAATTTTAAATAACACAACTTAATATTATAATACATTTTCTTACATACAAAATAAATAAATATTCTGTCTCTTTGGTTAAATAATGTTTTCTTTCATATTTGATGTACAACACTTTTTTTTTTGCTTGGATGGCCTTTTAAGTTAACAGTGCACACATGGCATTCTTTCTTTTGTTTTCAAAACCAGAGCCATTAAGCATCTTGTTTCCCACCTGCATCAGAAGGCCTTTTGATAATTATCCACATCGCCATCTTTTCTATATGGTTAATTTGCACCCAGGCAGTAAACAGAACATGTACTTTACCACATGCTGTTTTATTTCATAGTTTGTTGTGAACTTTCAGCCAATGGGCTAAATTATTTCCTTGTTGGATACATTAACATCCTGCTTTCAAAACACAATTGCACTTTACTATAGGTTTTTGCAAAATGTTTGTACCATCCATACTGCAAATATGCAAATATGTTTATTTAACCCAAAGATATTACACTTTTTTTAAACATCACTTAAGGTCATAATACATTTTCCTACAGACAAATACATTACAGGATTTTCCCAAACACATGCTGTTAGGCCACTGGGCGTAGTTCGCGAAGTAGCGCTACGCGAAGCTACGCGAAGTGCACTTCGCACTACGCGAGCTACGCGCAGCACTACGCGAACTGCGTGGTATGCTGTTCGCGATGATTGCACAGTGCCGGATGCTTGTCCGCACTGTGCAATCATTGAAAACGGCATCTTGCACAGTGCGAGCTGTCTTTTACTGCCGCTCGAGTAGATTTTTACTCGAGTGGCAGCTTTCTCAACGCGGACTGGTAGTTTCTCATCGCGAGCGGTCGCGAGCATACGCGACCACTGGCAATGAGAAACCTGACCTCCCCGCGTTGAGAATCTCGCAGGGAGGTTTATTTTCCACGCTCGCGATCGGCAACTTGATGTTGCTGATCGCGAACGAGGAAAAAGTCTCGCCGGGATGTAATTTTGCTTGCTCGCGGTTGCCAACTTGACGTTGAGGACCGCGAGCAAGCAAAAAATGACCGCTGCACTACGCTACGCGTGTTTGCACTGTGCTACGTGCAATTCGCGTAGTGCGAAGTAGCGCAAACTTCGCAAACTACGCGAGCGTAGCGTAGTGCTTTGCCCAGGGTTAGATGTGACTACATAAAATGTACACCAATTGATCACACGCTTGCTGGGGCAGATGTGGTGAAAGCAACACTAATTCAATTGCAAGGCAGGGCGAGGAGCTTCTTCTGCTTGGCCACCCATGCTCAGTCTATGTGCATTGTGCAAGCCGTCACCGGCTAATAGTAGTACATCATAATTAATTGCCGTCATTGATTGGATTAATCATCAAACTCCTACCACACAGCAGTAAAGGTTACGAATTACGATTGTGTTAAGTTAAGTGACTCACTCGACAGCACAACTGCAGTTTATAACTTCTTGTACTAGGCTGTCCCCGCCACCATTATGTTTAATTTGACTTTAGCAGTTGCAACTGCAATATTGTTTGTTTGGCAGTCGTCTTCTGTACTGTATTTTACTTCGTTCGACTACTCCTCCCACAGTTTTTCTCAGGCAAGTGACTGTCTCTTTTTTTATTTTTTAGCAAATGCTACTGCCAGTGTCTACTCTACTACTACCACCACAACCATGGCATCTTCTACATTCTCTATGGAAACCATGCAGCCATCGCTGTGCCGAACGTAGTCATCATCAATCACAGGTAAGATAAGTTTGGTGGGAGGTAGAATACTAGTAGGACAAATAACTCAGTGAGGGGTACCGCATCTATCTGTTTGTTATACATCATCGGCAGATTATTTAAATCAAACACTGGCTGCGGCCCTGCAGCAGCAAGGAAACCAATGTGACGTTAATTCGTAAAACAGTAACCCCCACAAAACATTAACATTGTATGTTTAAGTATAAATATAATTTATTACCCTAACAAAAATAAACTATCCCACACCTGACCCACCCCTCTCCCTAACCCCAACCAATGTCCAAAACGAAAAAAGTCCAAAGAATGTCCCGAAACCCCAACGCCCAATTCCCACCCATCAAAACAAGGAATAAAAAGGGGCAAAGCAACAGGGTCCTCGATGTTATAATTGGCGGGCTTTGAGGTGTTTGTCCACCAGGATTTTCACCCGCTCCTCCATTTGCTCCTCTTGCCGTGCCATCCGGAGGAGAATCTTCCTGCGGAATGCCCTGCAGTGGCATCCACAATGGGGGACAGCAGTGCTGGCTGCTAATGAATTGCGGCGGGTGGCTATCAGACCGCGGCGCCGTACCGCTGGAGTTGGGGCCTGGCTGGGGCCCGGGGCATCGGACGAGGCTGCAGCTGCTGCCGCCTCCTCCTCCTCCTCCGCCAGAGCCACCAGCCGCCGGTACTCCCGGCATATGGCCTCCAGTTTCCGGCGCCGGGCCCTGACTGCCAACTCCTTCCGCGATGGTTTGTCTTGGGAAAAGAAAGAAAAAAAAATATTGTTGTAACCAGTACTCTTACCTAAACAGTAACACAAAATTAATTCAACACATAATGGCACAGTAGCACTAGCAAGAAGCACAGTACATAACATTTGTGGTAATAATCTATCTATCCTCCCACTTCCTCGGCCTCTAACATTTGTGGGAGTTTCAGGCATTATACTAGCACTATGGACTCCAACCAGTACACAGTACACCAGTGTTCTTCTTATCTCTAGTTTAGGGAAATGACATAACCTGGTTGTAGCCGGCATTGCCAGCTCGGTCATCTATGCTTGAAACCAAGACAAACATACGAGTCATGACGCAGAGTCACATTAGTTTGATTTACTACTGTTTGCAGGTGGGGAAGCTCGTATTTTTCTATTACGGGTGGCACTGGCCATACTCTCTCTGTTACATGGAGGGCAATTGCTCAATTTCACAGTGCCTTGGCTACTACAAAAAGGCAGATTATATATCTGATCCAATGATCGTTGCTTTTATATGGGACAACGACATAAGGTCAGTAGCGGTCGTTGGTGGGACTCGGGGAGTTTGGCCGGGCGGTGGCGTGGGTAGGGGCAGGATGGGGGTAGTAAACTATGGATTACGGCCAATTACAGGTAAGTAAACATATAAATAAATGAAACTAATTTTGTTGCGCACACTGCATCGCATTTGGTGGTGCAGTGCGCACAATGAAATTCACTTTATTTATTTGTATGTTACAGTAAAGTTACCTGTATTTGCCCGCGTAATACATTGTTTACTACTACCCCCACCCTGCCCCTCCCCACATCGGCTTTGGTACGCTGGCGCGGTTTCTTTAACATTCCCTAAAACTGTGCATCCCGTGACAGTCTCCACCTATGCTGTCTATGATGAATACATACAGGCATCCATCCATTCTAAGTAAATGCCAATCATTCTTCTTAATCTCTCCACAAACGTTACTTTGTTTCACCAACAACAACGCATGCGTCCACTCACTCCGTTGCTTGCCTTGGCTTTGAGTTTCACCCAAACACCGCTGATGATTCTTGCTATCCACAGTATCCACCCATACTGTGTCTTCCACCCAGGCAGGCATCCATTCTTCTTTCACCTCCCACCCATCCTTCAACAACACATGCATCTGATTCCTATCAGCCACCTATCCATGCTTCCAACGTATCCTTCTCTGCCAGTCGTCATATTAAATCTCGCCCGCCCTTCCTCCTTCCACCCTTCTTTCCCTTTTTGTTCAACACATCCATCAAGGTCATCTGATCTGACTTTTAGTCTCCTCCATAAAACTTTCACAGCTGAGTTGGAGTCAGATATAAGAGGCCATTGGTTAATGAAGTCACGCTGGTAATGCTATTGCTACTGCATTGCTCATGCTAAGTAAAGGGTGTCTTCTTTATTAACCGTTGTATAATGTTCACTACAACTTCATACCTAATAAGTCTCAACAACAGTACAGTGAGTGAAGTCCACTCCACACACCCTTCCAGCTAGTGCAATGTCAATAAGTCATGAATATAACTTACCACCGCCCGCCACTGCTGCTGGCTCACCCCCTGTATCTCCTGCCCCCTCCGGAATGGCCGCAACGCCATCGCCGCTGGCCCCACCGGCACTGGTGGTCGGTAGTACGCCTAGAAAAAACATGACACATTTTTAGATGCCTGTACACCTCCCCCTATTTATTCTTTTTCACTAGCAAGATTGAAAAAAAGTTAATACATATTATTATTATAAATCACATTCAATAGTCCAAATCGGGTACTAGAGTACAGTCAGTAGACAGACACTAGTAGTGTTATTATGGTCCCTAGGGTCATTATTATACTATACTCTACTCTTTGCAAAGTTAGCCTGAGCCATGCAACCATTTTTCGCTTCATGTCTTTTGCGCATGTTACCTCGCAGCTTGTTGTGCAGTAACAGTAAGACGCCTTTTTGAGCCCACATGAGCACATACAGCTACTGTCTGAGCGTTGCGTACAAGAGGTCGGAAAACAAGCCACTTTGTTATGGAGTTCCGTTAGTCCGTATTACTTAGCCATAGGTAACATGTTACAGTTTTTTGGCAGGACTGACAAATGCTTGCATTAACACGCACCATTTTTCTCAGGCAGAGGATTCCCTTCTACGAACCAGAGATTTGCAGAGCTTATGAATGATGCATGTAACCAGTAATTCTACGTTCTACGGTGAGGAGTCGCCCAGAATTCACACAGATCTTTTGTCTTATATCATCATGCACTTGTTGCAACAATTTTTATTGTTTTAATCTTATGCATTTTGCTGTTGGAGCTGGCTGGAGTACACTGAATTTTATAGAACAACAACATACAGAGGTTGTCATTTGAAAATAAACCTTTTGAACTTACACATAGACTCTGTGGTATTTGGTGTGGTGGTGGTGGTGGACTTACACGAGTGAGTGAGCGAAAGTGTGTTATGTTCTGGGTTGTGGAATCATAATCATTGGGTATCTTCGGGTGGGGGTTCGGGGACCTAATGAGACACTAGCTAGTCGTTCAGGGGATTGTGGGTTCACTTCTGACTGAGGTGTGAGAAACGTCCAAGTTCCAAACTCTCATCACCAACATCCTCTTTCATTGTGCATAGTTCTGCATGGGGCTGTGCAGAATCCAAGTAGTATGTACTATATCCTATCAAAAATAGTCAAATATCTGGTTGTGCATTTTGTTTGTGGTAATTGTCAAAGCCTCAAGATTAAGAAGCGTAGAAGAGGACAACCGAAAGGACTGGACTCAGTGGCTAGAGCTATTAGTATTGGTCAATCTGAGTTTTATTCAAAACCGTACAATAAAGAGTGGCAATGCAAACTGGGCAAGCTTAGCGACAGACTAATAGTAGTAGTACCGAGTACAGACATTCATAGCAGAGGCAGTTACAACTTAGAGGCAGGGATAACCAGAATTTAGAAACAGATAGTCAAGTCAAGATCAAAGAATCTTTTGTAAAAAATATAATTAGGGAGTGGAGCCAGAATTAATAGTTCTGAAAAAATAAGGTCCAGTAAAAGTTAGGGCAATATAATTGTTAATATAACCACTGGAGGACTTACTGGGACCAGCAGCAGGGCCCTCGGTAGAGGAGCGGTCCTCTGGTGGTTGTCCCGCCGACTCGGACCCCGTCTTCTTGCCCCTGGGTGCTGCAGATCAGTGATCATGTAAGATATAATAAAGAAAAAGAAAGACACAAACATTAATGATTGCTGTGAAACAAATAAATTATCTAAACAAAAACGCTCAAAAAACGTTTTAGGAAACAAAAATTGCAATAAAATTGACCTATCTAATCCGATCGCCTACTGGCTTGCGGGATTCACGGACAGTCTACTTATTTGGGAACACTAATTCAGTGTTCCATTCTGATTGATTCAAATAAAATCCAGAACACTAACTAAGCCTAAGTACCACCTGACCTAGCCCACCTATTCCAGGCGGGCCAATTGTTCATTAAGCCTGCATTTCCATTTTTTTTTCCATCAAAAATGCATAGATGAGAAGGAGGACACATGCATAAAGTCAGTGCATAATGCATACACCAAATTGTTGGTTGGTTGCGTATGATGTTCTGCAGCTGACTGACACTGCTAAGCTAAGCTTACCAGTACCACTCACTAAACAAACTACAAAAGGTTCTACTAAGGACTGGGGTAAGCAGCACTCAGTGACAGAGGATGCGTCACGCACACCGCTCAAAAATTATCAACTAATAGTAACTAAACCTAGTATCAAATCCATCCACCACTATTTGACAGGAGGACAAAGGAAGGACTACAGTCTCTCTAGCAATAGCATTACCTAACTGAAGTTCTCTAAAGTAAACTCTTACATAATAATGACAAGCGAGCGCAAAGTTGCAAAAAAGTAAGAGTACCGCCCAGCACCTGTGTCCTACAATCACAGAAGATTTTGAAACGTAATTTACCTGCAATGTAAGCAGCATTATTCTTGTTATTTGTAAAAAATGTATACACAAATCACAATATTTATACTACTATATATATTGGCTACTCACCAAGCCCCACGACCTCGACACCTAGCAGGTCCAACAGGTCCTGCTCCCGGTCAAGAATGTCTGACCACCGGTGGGCCAGCTGGTTATGTGTACGCCGGACCGCGGAGCAGCGAAACACTGCCCGACGCACCTTCGCCCACCGGCGGTGACAGCTCCTGGGTCGGGTAACCGGAGCCTGGCCTGCCGCCTGCTGCCAAGGTCAAGGGGAGGTGGCGCTGAATAAAAAAAACAAGGGCGGCCACCTCCTCCTCCGTAAACAGCTGGCGGGCTTGCACCCCTGCGGGGCGCAGTCTGCCGCAAGGCAGGCGGCGATTGGGCGCACGCGCCTTGCCCTTTGACCCGCTGCTGCTACCCTTCGCCATGGTTCTGGGGTGGGAGGAGGTGAAAAAGAAAAGTTAGAAGGGAAAAATAAAGTTAGGGGAAGAAGTAGGAGCTTAAAGAACAAAGTTATATAAAACAGTTGAAAAGTAAAAAAACACAGTAAAAAGTAGAAAAAAATGCAAAATATAGACTTAGGCAGAGAGAGAGATAGGTAAGAAATAAAGAAAAATTGAAAAACAGTGTAAAAAACTAAGGATTGCAAAGATTGAGGGAGGATAGAAAAGCAGGCCCAGAACCATAGCATAGAGTGGTAAAACAAGATGGCCGCGCCCATCGCGACCGCATGGGTAAGTTCGCGCGATATTTCTCCCCGAGCACGCAAAAAACGTCACGAACCCGTACAACGCGTTCCCGAACATGGAATGCGCATCGCGAGCACGCTATACGCGACCCGGAACAGGAAATAAGGGATCGCGAACGGGCGGGACAAGTGAAAACCAAAATGGCCACGCCCATAGGCGACCGCATGGGTAAGTTCGGCCCCCGAGCACGCAAACAGCGTCCCGAACACGAACAACGCGTTCCCGAGCAAGAAAAACGCATCGCGAACGGGCGCGCCAAGCAGCTACGCACGCTCGCGAAGCTACGCGAAGCTCGCGTAGCGCTTCGACGTCTTCGCGTAGCTTCGCGTAGCGCGACTACGCGAACTACGCCCAGGGTTAGTCACATCACACCTCAATATAAATCACAGCCCGGGGGAAGAGGGTTAGGGTTTGATGAATGGATGGGAAGGGGGGTTTGGGGAAAGGTTTGAAAATGAAAAACAGTACGCATGGACAACAAAAGCAAAGCGCAATCTTGGCAGACGACCATGATCTTATCCAAAAAATCAATAAAGCGAGAAAAGGAAATGCATGCGTTAATGATGATGAAGATTAGATAACTTGATGGTTAATGAGTAGTACTTAATAACTCCTACTAGACAATTAGACAGTACAGGGCACCAGTATATTCTATGCAATTTGCCTTGCCTGTAATATGCCCTCAGAGACCCAAATTCCATGTTGTACTGGGCTTACTTGTAAAGATAGCAAAGACAATTAAAAAACATTTGTAGGGATCAATTAGCAAACAAACACACAACACACAGTCCTAATGATTGCAGAGAAAAAAGGATTCAAATTAATTAAAAGATGAATGATGAATGATACTAAAGTTACTGTATTATCATGCTAAAATTGTGGAGTTGAATCTCGTCCTTCCTCTTGGTCCTATCTTCCATGGACGCTCCGCACATCAATCTTGGTGGCCTTCCTGATGCCGATTGGTAAGGTAAATGTGAGTTGTGTCTCCCAGTATAGCAAGCACAGGGTAAAGGCCGGCCTGTAACGTCTAGATGGAAAAACAAAAGGGGTATTGAGAAATCAATGAATAAAAAAAAACATCATTTACGGTGGAGTCCAAGAAGAGAAGAGAGAACACTTTCAGAGTGAGGCGGCTTGGATATATCATGTAGATTCTGTTTACAGCATTAAGCTACAACAACAACAGGACAGAACAGGCCCACCACAGCACCAGCCCGTGACCCAACCTCCATTTACCTTAATTTTTGACATAGCCAGACAAAAGGCATACACAGCAACTTAGCATTTTCCTAATTAAGTGACAAAATCAATGCGCCGCTGTCAGTCATCACTACACTCGACTAGACCACTACATGGACATGTAGGTCTGCTGTGTTTACTACTTTCTTGTTGAATTGTTGTGTTTATGTTTACCTTATGCCACTTCATGAAATGCAGTTAGTCCTTGAATCATCTCCGATCCAACTGAATGACTGGGCGCGAAAAGATAGTATGGTCATCATCATGGTGTGGTACGTGTTGTCCAACTACAACTCAGTCTGTATTGACTCCGATTAAGTCCATATTCCATATTAAAAAATTGCAACAGATATTGGCCTGCACCTGCAGTAGTAGGAGTACAATTTGGTTATTAAACAACAAGAAGGGAAACATTGACTGTCACTGACTTACTTGAGTCACTTTGTAGATTAACTAGTAGAGTAGAGTTCGACTTCATGCACAACATCAACAACAAACAACAGCAATCGCTCAGAGTCTGCAAACATCCAATGCATTCCATCATTACCTGTCTTGCTCTTCTCTTTGGCTGTCAGATCATCAGATGCCTAGTTCTGACATTTTTTTTTTTTTTTTTGCGGGGCAGTGGCCTCATCATTACTCCAGTCCACATTCATTTTGAGTGTTAGGCGCTGTTTCGGTTTTCGTCTTATTCATCTGTGGCACTTCTTTGTCACAGTTTAAGTTGCTTCCCATGGTCAGCACTGTGATGATGGGCCGCGGCCTGTGTAGTGCTCATTGCTGGTCATTTGAGTTTGCACAAATGTCAGCAAGTTTCTTCGAAGAGTCTCTTGTCTTTCTCTGCCAAGTACCTTCTGTCCTGACAGTGAGGACCTTTGGATGCCTGCTGAGGCTGTAGCCTTTGGACACTGATGAGTTTCGGCTCAAAAACAAAACGGAGGATAGCTATAGTAGTCACGTTTCACTTCTAATGGAGGCGGGACTGGTAAAGGCAACATTTCTTGTACTAATGTCTGGCTTGATGGAAATGTACTTGTGCGAGACAGGAAGATGAAGCAGGACTCTGAAGAGTGGACAGTTAAATGCACAGACGTGCAACTCCAATAGGGAAATAAAAAGAAGACGGTGGTGATGGTTTTGTTGTGATTTGATTTGAACCAGAAAGACAGATACACAGACACATAAAGGAAGGAAGAAAGCAACAATTTGAAAGCCTAGTTGTCAGGGAAGAGGAGCTCGTCCTCAAACTCTGGTGGTTCGGACAGAAGTAGGTCCTGTAACGCACTATTTACGTCATCCAAGTCGCTCTGCTCTTCCTGCTGTGATTCACGTATTTTGTAATCCGGTGGTATAAAGTGCTGATTCATTTTGATCATGGTTAACCTCTCCACGCTTTGGGCCGAGAGACTGGTCCTTTTCGAAGTTACAATGGCACCAGCAGCACTGAAAACACGCTCAGAAGAGACACTTGCGACAGGGGAAGCGAGATACTTTATCGCCAGCCTGCTGAGCACTGTCCATTGGCTTCTTTTCCCATACCAATACACCAATGGGTTTCCATCCATGAAGACCTCTGTTGGGTCATCCAGATAGGCCTGGACCATCCGCTCAATGTTAAGGGGTGCTCGGATGTGCTCGGCCGGTTTTGCCTTTGCATCAGCACTGGACTTACCATACCCCTGCTGTAGAAACCAATCAGTTGCACATTGTGCTGTGGATGATCCTGTTCTTGATGTTATTGTTGGTGTAGGTGACTGCTGGGAGGCAAATGCACTGCCCTCAGGCTCCGAAGTATAACTTGACTCTGGATGCCCTGTAGTACTGGTTATGGCCTGTGGTGGGGGGCCTGTAATTAACAGCCGTTCGCTTTCGAAAATAGTTGCTTCCTTAGCTATCAAAGTTTTGTAGTTGGCAACATCCACTTCCGAAAAGGAATTACTGCTTTGCTGTTCAGAAATACTTTGTACCGTGGATCCAAAATTGTGGCACTAATGTAATGTGGTTGTGACAAAATTTTATTTTTAATCCTTGTATTTTCCGATAAGCGAGTGGCTAAGGTCTCCGCCAAATGATATGCGTCTTGTTTGTCATCCACACCTGCGTACGTTTCAGACACATCCTTCAGCTGTTGCTCTAGCATGTGCAACAATGGGATAGCTTGGCCCATAGTACAGTCCTCCCTGCTGACTTCACGTGTGAAGATCTCAAAAGGAAGTAGCATCTCAGTCAGGCATTTAATGAGGTCCCATTGAGCCATCTCAACGGTCATGCCTCTCACAGTAGGTTCCCCTATTCTTTGCATGACATAAGCATTGAGTGGTATGTACAGTTCAAACAGACGATCAAGCATGTAATAAGTTGAGTTCCAACGTGTTGGCACCTCCTGGATGAGCGCTTTGACTGGCAGTTTATGCTCACGTTGAATGACCCTCAGCTGCTTCCGGGCTTTAAAAGAATGGCTGAAATGTGTGCATATTCTTCTGCAGGTGACCAGTAAGTTGCTGACTTTTGATTCATTTTTCAAAAAGTCTTGAACAACAATGTTAATGCAGTGTGCCAAACACGGGACCCTGAAATAGCCACCATTGCGCATGGCCAAAACTACATTACTGCCGTTGTCCGTGGCAACAAAACCAATCGTAAGCCCTCTTGGGCGCAGCCACTCAAAGACCTTGGTGTTAAACTCTTCCAAAATGTTTGCAGCAGTATGAGATTTCTCCATGGCAAACATGGCTACAGTTGCATGTTTGCGAGTGGCATGAAAAATCTCTGCAGTATCAACACCAGCAGATAGCTGTTCTCTAACACCCACAAAACTGATCCAGTGTGCAGTGATGCACATGTAATCTGTGGCTTGGCAACTGGTCCACATGTCTGTAGTCAGGTGGATACTGTGAACAGCACTCTGCTTCAAGGCCTTTCCTAGCAATTCCAGCACGTCGTGATGTAGTGCTGGAACTGCAACTCTGGCAAAATAGTAGCGGCTGGGAACATGCCATTTTGGGCAGATGGTTGACACAAATTCCACAAAACCCAACCCTTCAACAAAAGAAAAAGGGAGAAGGTCCAGTGCTAACATTTTAGCCAGCTTCGCATTGTACAAACGTGCTATTGGGTGGTTGCGTTCGTACTGCCCCTCACCCCCAAACATGCTGATAATGGTAGGCTGCATGGTTTTCCTTTCTCTTAGGCTCAACGCACTTTTTGGTAGTGCGGACCTGGTACTTCTTGGTGTCTCCGGCTGACTCTTACTCTTGTGCCACTGAGATGTTGCTGAAGATGTGTGCAACGTTAAGACTGCACTGCTGGGGTCAGGGACACCTTGTGTACCACTACCAGAGAGAATGTCTCCCTGTCCTTCCTCTTCCACCGTGATCGGATCTTCTTCTACTCCTTTATCCCCACCAACACCAATGGTTGCAGTTTTTTTTCTGTCGCGAAGGTGGTCCTCCCAGCTGATCAAGTGGTGTTTTTTCAGATGGGTCATTTGGCCTCCGGTACCATAGTTTGTACCAAGCTTACCACGACTAACAGAGGTATTACAAATGGAGCATATAGCAATGTTCTCCTCCTTTTCGCTAACCGTAAAGAAGTCCCAAACTGGGGAGCTTAACTTTGGCCTCCTGCTGGAGGTGCCACTTCCAATGCCGGATGATCTGTAGGGTGTGTGTTGAATTTGACTCTGTGCTGCTGTACCACTACCTACTCCTACAGAGGTGGTGGTTGTGCTGGATGTAGGTCGCTGCCGGGCCTTTGCTAATGCAAATATGGAAGCTGTAGGTCGTGTTGGTGTTACCTGTGGAGGTATGCGTGCTACATCCCTCGCAGCGATTTTGGATAGAGTAAGAATGTTGGTCTCCATCTCCTCGGGGCCGGGAGTGATGTTCGTGATGACTGGCTCGTCGTCATCATCATCATCATCTTGTTGTTCTACATCGACCTCCATAAGTGTAAGGCTTTCTGGAACCTTCCTTTTCCTTAGCTTGGTCTTGGAACGTGGCTCCCTCTCAGACTCAGTTTGTGGCTTCCAAGTGGCATCTAGATCATCAGAAGGGGGGCTTGGCGAAGAACTCGATGGACTACCCCTCCTTTTCCTTGCTGGGGATTTGGAAGACAATGGATCTTCTGAATGAGTGGCTTCTTCTTCTACCTCTGCATGAGGCTCAATTTCCTGAACTGCCCCTACTTCAGGAGGAACAACAACTACTATTGCGGGCGGTGGTTGCGGCTGTTGTTGTTGACCACTTATCTGCTGTGTTTCCTCCTGCGTTGATTGGGTACTACTTTGAGATAGCGATAAGTTTATCTCCGGCTCAGCATCACTGCTTTCCACCATTAGGCTGGCTACCTCTTCCCCACTCATGTGCTTGGCCCTGGGTTGGTGGGTTGGGTCCACTGATGCGGATGTGCTGCCCCCAGCTTGCCCCCGGACACCGCTGCTGCAGGCGCAATTTTTTTCCCCCAAAAAGGTACTGGCCGGCACACCAGACTTCAGTGTCACTTGCTTCTTCTGTTCCTTCTTCTTCTCAATAGCAACTTTCTTGGTACTGGAGGACCTGGTACCTGCTTTCTTTGGGCCCATCTTCTTCAGATGTCAGCAGCACTCAGTTGCAGAGATGTCTGGTCAGGTCACACGTCACGTTGTGTGTCCAGCAGCAGGATGTCTGTCTGGAAGTGCAACAGGCAATGATGAGAGACACACCTCCTCCTCAGTCTTTGTGCACCTAAAAGCAAAAAAGCCAGAACATCAGTCAAACATAGCACAAATCAAACAAATAGAATATAGAACTTAGTGTGTGGTGGCCTCAATTATTAAATTTCAGAAACTCTGCCAACAACAACACACAGTGTAGCCATTTATGAGACGTTGACAACAAGGCCAGGGCTTTCCTGGCTACTGTACACTCTGGAAGAATAAGAATATTAAAGAACAAAAACTAAAATGTACTGGAGCATGTTTGGCCTAAATTTGTGCATCACGTGGGATGTATTATATAACAGCATCAGGGAGCTGCAGCTGGCAATGGGGATGGATTTGGAAGCAGTAAAACAAGAGGAAAAATGGAAAGACACGCAGGCCTATGTGGCAAAAACAGCACACTAATAACTACCACAACAAAATGGCCCCCAGAAACATGGTGACTCACAGGCACAAGGCACGGCAAACAATGAACTCAAGCAGGCCTATATATGGGCAGACAAAGGATGCCTTATAAAACACACACAGCTTTAATGCAAAAACTAAAATCCACATGGCTAAAAACACTTTGGAAAGTTAGACAACCACTACAACAACACAATTATAATGACACAGTACACACGCAAAAAAGGCATTTATTTACCACACCCAATAAGTGAAATAGTCAGACCCTCCAAAAAAAGCCACATTTCGCAATTCAATTGAATCTATTCAATGCCATCCATGGCCTAAATGATGCCAAAATTCCACAGACTACACAGAAACAGTTTTATGCACCCATGGTGACTACCTCTGGGCCTACTGGCATACTGGGCCGCAAGCTTGGAGGCCTATGGCAAAAGCACAGTGGCTGGTTTAACAAAATGGCCGCCGCCCACATGGCCAGGCCACCCAAAATAACAAAAAGTGAAGACAAAGGACAGGACCAGGCAGTTGGAGACTCTGGGAAACTTGCTACCTCTTGGAAAAAATTGTAAAACAAAACAAAAAATGACTCCTTGATCACCAAACTACATCTAAATGACAACCTGAGGAGTTTTTTGTGCAAAATGAACTAAATCAACATTTTCGAGAAGGTTTAATGATGCTCGAGAGATATTGTTCGCCAGATTGTAAATTTTGCGTGTTCGGCATCGCGATCGTCACAAATTGTCGTTATCGCGCGCGCGAAACGTACATTGAGCGCGCGAAGAAGTTAAAAAGTGTAAGTCCGCGTTGTCGCGCAGTGCGGACTTGCCCAAAGTCCGCGAGCTGAACGCCCAGGGTTACCTACTGGCTGAAAAGGCCTATTTATTTAACAAACACCACAAAAAATAAAATACGCCCCAAAAACCACTTTTACCAATTCAAAACAATGCCATCCATGGCCTCAATTATGTTACAATTCAACAGACAACACAAACACTTTTTATGCACCCATGAGGATGACTACCGCCGGGCCTACTGGCACACTAGGCCGCAAGCTTTGAGGCCTATGGCAAAAGCACAGTGGCTGTTCACACAAAATGGCCGCCAACACATGGACAGGCCACCCAGAACAACAAGAAAAGGAACACAAGACAGACAATGCAGGCCTATGGCAAAAGCACAATGCCTGGCTTCACAAAATGGCTGCCACCCACATGGCCAGGCCACCCAAAATAACAAAAAGTGAAGACAAAGGACAGGACCAGGCAGTTGGAGACTCTGGGAAACTTGCTACCTCTTGGAAAAAATTGTAAAACAAAAATAAAATGACTCCTTGATCACCAAACTACATCTAAATGACAACCTGAGGAGTTTTTTGTGCAAAATGAACTAAATCAACATTTTCGAGAAGGTTTAATGATGCTCGAGAGATATTGTTCGCCAGATTGTAAATTCTGCGTGTTCGGCATCGCGATCGTCACAAATTGTCGTTATCGCGCGCGCGAAAACGTACATTGAGCGCGCGAAGAAGATAAAAGTGTAAGTCTGCGTTGTCGCGCAGTGCGGACTTGCCCAAAGTCCGCGAGCTGAACGCCCAGGGTTACCTACTGGCTGAAAAGGCCTATTTATTTAACAAACACCACAAAAAATAAAATACGCCCCAAAAACCACTTTTACCAATTCAAAACAATGCCATCCATGGCCTCAATTATGTTACAATTCAACAGACAACACAAACAGTTTTTATGCACCCATGAGGATGACTACCGCCGGGCCTACTGGCACACTAGGCCGCAAGCTTTGAGGCCTATGGCAAAAGCACAGTGGCTGTTCACACAAAATGGCCGCCAACACATGGACAGGCCACCCAGAACAACAAGAAAAGGAACACAAGACAGACAATGCAGGCCTATGGCAAAAGCACAATGCCTGGCTTCACAAAATGGCTGCCACCCACATGGCCAGGCCACCCAAAATAACAAAAAGTGAAGACAAAGGACAGGACCAGGCAGTTGGAGACTCTGGGAAACTTGCTACCTTTTGGAAAAAATTGTAAAACAAAAAAAAAATGACTCCTTGATCAACAAACTACATCTAAATGACAACCTGAGGAGTTTTTTGTGCAAAATGAACTAAATCAACTTTTTCGAGAAGGTTTAATGATGCTCGAGAGATATTGTTCGCCAGATTGTAAATTCTGCGTGTTCGGCATCGCGATCGTCACAAATTGTCGTTATCGCGCGCGAAAACGTACATTGAGCGCGCGAAGAAGATAAAAAGTGTAAGTCCGCGTTGTCGCGCAGTGCGGACTTGCCCAAAGTCCGCGAGCTGAACGCCCAGGGTTACCTACTGGCTGAAAAGGCCTATTTATTTAACAAACACCACAAAAAATAAAATACGCCCCAAAAACCACTTTTACCAATTCAAAACAATGCCATCCATGGATGCCCGGCCTACATGATGTTTAAACTTTCAATTCAACAGACACCACAGAAACATGCACCCATGGGTACCTCTGGCTCTAGTCTGGGCCTACTGGCTGAAATTCCAATCAAAGAAAAACAACTAGGCCCCTGCCGAAACTACAGGCCACAACAATACATTTTAAAAAATATGGAAATCCCCCAAAAAATGTAGGTACAAACAAGCCCCAATCAAACAAACAAGTACACCAATTCTCCAACTTACTTGTAAAATCTCAAATCCAAGAGTCCTCAAATCCAATCCAATGATATGATGCAGCAGACAGACACAAAAAGTGATCCTTCCAGCTCCAAATCCAAATGAAAGTGAACAGCACATGGACAAAACACTGGGAGGAGCCTGCTGGACAGGAACAGGAAGTTTGAGAATCAGGGGCACTTCCTTCCTCTTGGAAAAAAAGAAAAAGGACTCCTTGCTCACCAAACTACATCTCTAAATGACAACCTGAGGAGTTTTTTGTGCAAAATGAACTAATTCATCATTTTTGAGAAGGTTTTATGATGCTCGAGATATATTCTTCGCCAGATTGTAGTTTCTTCGTGTTCGGGATCGCGATCTTACCAACACTGCCGCCGGACGTCATATCGCGCGTCCGAATGACGTGTTCGCGGTCGCACACTCTCGCGGGATCGTGCGGCCGGATTCCAAATCTCGTGGCGCCCGCGAACGGATAGGAAGTCGCGTCGGCAAACGCAGAATCACGGTAGGTCGTTACCGCGCGCGCGAGAACGTATATTGAGCGCGCGATGAAGAAAAACAGCTACGCTACGCCGCAAATTGCGTAGTGCACGGTAACTTCGCGTTCTACGCGAATCGCGAAGTTACCGTAACTTCGCAAGCTTCGCGAGCGTAGCGAAGTTCACCGCCCAGGCTTATACAAAACATCTTCTCAGGCAGAAGGCATTTCACAGGTGAAATAGTTGAAAAACCTAATATTGCAATCAAAACTAACAAAAACATTTCTTTACAGAAAGCAAAAAGCCAAGCAAACATAAATCATTAAAAATCCACTTTTCCTTTTAGACGTAGCCAACATCACCCAGAAAGGAGAAAACGAAATCAGCAAAAACAGCTAAAACAGCTAAAGATACCGAACTGCACCAGCAAAGGACAAACAAGCAAACAAAGGAACCTTACTAAGGTGAGGCATACTACTTTAACTATATGAAATGCCTCTTTATCTTTGAACAGGAATCAACAACAAACCATATTAGAAAATCAAAGCTGGCAAAATCTAAACACAACAATGTAATAAACAACATGTTCTTAGAAAACTCAATAAACAACCAATTATCTATTAACCATTTTTTGTGGGTTGCAATCAATAAACAATTTCAAATGAGAAAAGCACATAATAACAGCAAAACATTGTAAAACATGTATTCTTAAATATAGATCGTCAAACATGTAAAACTAACAACATTTTCTGTGCAGAATAAATGTTCATTTTAAAAATATAACACAAAAACTCTTTTTCTCCCCTCTTTTACAGACCTATACATAATGGCATCAGGAATATATGCCACCTGTATGAAATCCCAAAGAGCAAATTGACTCCTAAAGCATGGTGGCTAACTTTATTGTAAGGAGAGATTAACTGAGCCCAGGATTCATTGGAGGTGTGTGTAGTATTATTCATCCCATTAAACAGACAGAGCAGTTACTCTTGGTGACATTTTTGAAAGGACCACAGAGCACAACCACTTTGCCTCTGCAAAGGAGATTGAGGTTAGAGAAAACATTACCGAAATGAAAGCATCAACCTCGAATAAACCCCGTGGCACAGTTTGTAGGGCAGTATCCCAACACATTCTTATACATGTAGTGAGTTGTATGCCCACAATTCCTAACTTACGCAGAATTATACAGAGAAAAAAACAGCCAAGTAACTCCCAACGTGTAACCCCCCAAATATACCCTATTAACATTCCTCTTAAACTAACTTTTACTGTTACTAATGAAACCTTTCTTTCGCATGACAAAAAAAACCCTAAGAAAAGAATACTAATCTTTAGCACACCCCGTAACCTTGTAAAATTGGAGACTAGTGAAATTTGGATGATGGATGGGAGTTTAAATTCACACCCCATCCATTCACCCAAATATACACTATTCACGACCACATTAATAACACTGTACTTCCCTTCGTTTACAGTTCACTCCCTGATAAGCAAACCTCAATTTACAATGAATTTTTAACAGTGCTAAAATCTAAAACACAAATAAAAGTCCTAGAAAAGTGAAAATTGATTTCGAATTATAAATGATTAACACCATAACCAAAATGTATCCTGTAACCCAAATTCAAGGATGTTTTCTTCACTTTTCACAGGCGTATTGGAGAAAAATTAAAAAAACATCCTTAGTTAAGGATTATATATCAGACAGTGAACTGCAATTTGAGTTAAAAAAACTAACTGACTATTTTACTACAAATGAAGACAAATTGGGCACCCTACTAAATTACTTCGAGGACACATGGATTGGCCATCTAAGCAGGTCGGGTCACAGGAGGAATCCAAGGTTTCCTGTGAAGTGGTGGAACTGTTACACAACCTGCTTAGAGGTAGGAGCAAAGACAAATAATGCCATTGAGGGATGGCACAACTCCTTCAATAAATAAATCGGAAAACCTCACCCAAACTTTTATAATTTCTTGGAAATTTTGAAGAAAGAGCAAAGCTTCCAAGAAATGGGAATAGCGCAATTATTGACTGGTAGTCTGAAACCACGAATTTCCAATAGAACAAAAGAAATGTCAGAGAGACTACTGGAAGAAATTCAACTGTTCTCGTTGATGGTGGCTTCAGACTACCTAGACAATATTGCAGAACTACTACATTTCTAAGTATCACTAACACCTATTCTATCTTACTTGCCATTTTTGCAACTTTAAAAATCCAAAACCCGTGCAAAACTATCAAAAGAGATACAGAGTGGCATTGCCATATTTTACAGCAAGCACAATGTTGCAAAAAATACTGTGTAAACTAAAAAAAATGCATCTCCAAAAAAATCACAAAAAATGAAATAAGTTTGGCAAAAAACGCAACAAGAAATCCATCATTGCAGTCCTCTCTCCATCCATTTTCTGTCAATAGTGTGACAAAAACCAAAAATCCAAACTTTAACATCCAGAAAATATCATGCATTAAGTTAAAATCCATTAGAAAAAATTCCGAATTGTCCAAAACATCCATTTGCCATCCATGCCATCTGTGTTTTGGTCCAAAAGAAATGTTAATAATTCTTTCCACATACTTTGTTTTTTTAAACCAAAAGTGTAAAAAAAGCAATCATCATCATCATCAAGAAACTTTATTCGGCTTTAAGAATAAAACCATAAAAGTCAAACAGCCTGCAAAGTACCATCATACAAGTTACAAATTCACAAATATAATAAAATCCGAGTGATCAAAACACAGGATAAAAATACATGATATGCAATACAAATATTAATTACGGCTTTTCCTAAGTCTAATGGCATCTCGTAAAAAACTAAGAGTGTGCAAAACAGTATCACTAGAAAGAAGTTGTAAAAAGATAAAAGCTGGTCTCACCCTCCTAAAGCCCTTTTTTTAAAAATGGGAAGAATTAATAAAAAGTACAAAACATTAAAAAGTGCATCATGTCCTGAGGAGACTCTCCGTCACAGCCACAGGGCATAAGGCACTGACCTCTATGGGAACCTTGGGGGTGTGCCAATAGATAGTGAAAGAGGTCGAGCTGGAACCTCGTCAATAGAAAACGGTTGTAGATACTTTTGAGCCCTAGAAGGTAAGGCTCAGTGGTAGGCACAGTTTTCAATATGACATACTTCCGCACACTCGGTTTACACAACTCTTTATCCTCTCTATCACGATGACAGTTTCTTAAAAAGCCCTCCTTGGCCCAGATGAGGTCCCTTTTACAAATACCCTCTGGGTTTGTGTAAAGATCTACTCTTCCTAGGCTGGTGAGGCCAACTCTTATATACTGGAGCCAGCGGATACGCGAGGCATGATCAAGAGAGAGACAGTCCCGTATGACGTCTTTACTGAGTGTATTCTCCTGCTTTTACCAAATCGTGAGCCACAAGGACAAAGGGCGGAAGGCTAGATCATCGACACGGAAAGACATCCCCAATTCCTCGCGAACAATATAAGATGGGGTACATTGCGGAACAGAGAGAACCCTTTGCAAGAATGAATTCTAAGTGCTCTGCACGGCCCCAAGCTCAATTTGACCCCATATCTCACTCCCATACCTAACCTTAGAGATACATTTTGCTTGGTAAATCTTCAGGAGGGCACCTATTGGTTTCCCTCCCACTCTCCTGGCAAAGTTATAAATGGCTGCAGAGGCTTTCACTAGGTCCTCTTTCTTACGGTTGATCAAGGGGCACCAGCTCAGGGAGTCATCAAACACTACTCCCAGGTAGGAGAAGACATTTGTTTTAGGTAGTGGCAAACATCCTAATTTAAAAATGGGCTGCTTTGCCCTCGCCTTACCAGGGACCACTTGCATAATGTATGACTTGGAATGATTCACTGATAAGTCCAGCTCCTCCATAAAAGAGGCAAAAGAGTTGAGAAGAAGTTGTAAGCCCCTAGCAGTCCTCGCCAGGAGGACTGCATCATCCGCATATAAGAGGACCGGCAGGCTGCGCTTGCCTACCTGAGGGGTGTCTGCTTTAGTATCTAGGAAAACCTTCTCTAAAGAATTGATATATAAATTGAAAAGGAAGGGTGCAAGGATGCACCCCTGACGCACCCCCCTCTTTATGTTAAATTGGCGGGACACTTTCAAGTCCTTTGAGTAACGTACTACTGCCCTGGAATCTCGATGAAGATCCCTCAAAAACCAAAGGATGTTATTATCAATGCCGACGGATGACATCAGCTGCCATAACTTTGAACTGTTCACACAGTCAAAGGCTGAGGACAGGTCCATGAAGGCTAGGCATATAGGGCAGGCACGAGCCACCGTATACTTTTTCAAAACAAGATACAAATTAAGACACTGCTCCACAGTGGATCGACCGGGGCGAAACCCATATTGAATCTCAGTTAAGAAATTACTTTCGTCTGCCCAAGATACCAATCTATCAAGAATCATGCGGCCCACCATCTTCACCACAGAGTCCAGGAGGGAAATGAGCCTACAACATGAGGTACTGTCCCGATCGCCCTTTTTAAATATCGGGACTATAGTCGATAAAGCCCAAGAATCAGGGCGGCCAGCCCGGACTGAGGCATTAATAACAGCAGTAAGGACGGGCGCCCAGGTGTCTACGTGTGCGATATAGAGATCGGGCGGGATCCTGTCTGACCCCGGGGCTTTTCTCTTTGTCAAGCCTAGTATGCCCGCTCTTACCTCTATTTCGGAAAAGACGAGATCCGCCTTACCTTCCACCCTATTCTGCCTCTCGATAGACGTGGAGTCTGGCTGAAAGATACCCTCGAAGTGATGAACCCAATCATCCTCCGTGATGTGAGCGTCCAATAAGTGAACAGTCTCATCTGAGAGAAATGGGCGATTAATGAGAGCCCAAAACTTGGAGCTGTTTGGCAATGTGCTTGCCTCCACTAGGTCTGACCAGGCCTCATCCTTCAAGGTGGACTTACGGGTTGCTAACACAGCCTTATATACTCTGCGAAGACCTTTAACCACCACCATATCACGGGGCTTGTCGCTTAGAGCCTGTCTCAACTTCCTAGAAGCCTGGGAACATGCCGAATCAAACCATCTTGGGCCTGCAGGCTCCCTGCCCCCTTCCAGGACACGTAGTAGCCTCCGTATGACGGTGGACATAGTACCGAAAGCACCCAAGATGTCCGAAGCACCAGCCTCGCCATCAAGAAAAGTGGCAAACTCCCTACGACACTGATTTGTGAGGGACTCGTGAAGTGACTTTGGTGCTATACACCCCCATTTTAGACTCCTCCCTGCCTCGGCCACTTTGAGAGGGACTCCTCCCCCACCCACCACGGAACGTCCATATACTCGGGACCAGCCTGTTGTTAGGCAAACAGGATTATGGTCACTAAATTTGCTTGTCTGAACTGGAAAATCTGTGACCAAAGAGAAGAAAGGGGTAGATACAAAGGTAAAATCTATAAAAGACTCACACCCTCTACCAATAAAAGTGGGGGCGATGTCAGTTTTCCCTGGGGGCAACTTATTCATGACTGATGTTAAATCGAATTCAAGCAGAAAAGAGTTAAGCTCGGTACCCTGAGGGGTATGCTCCATGTGCAGGCCTGATTGTTGTGCACAACCCATAGCTTCCACTCCTCCTTTTCTAATATCCCCACACATGTGGATATTAAGTCCCCTGTTAAGAAGATATAATGACAGTGCTGAACATTCAGGATACAACCCCGTAATACTAACCCCAACTGCGTTATGTTACCCTCACCCTCGAATTTAGCTCCCGCATTGTAAATGTTTACCAAAAGGAGTCTACTCTTGCCACTAGACAGCAACATCACTTGTACATTGGGCGAGGCATGAAGTACAGATACTGCGATATCAAGGACTGCTAATGAGACAAATGTAATAAGCCCCCCCTTTGCTCTCCCTGACAAGGACGGAGTTGCTGGGACAAAGAGGGTTTTATAGCCATCCAGGTGATAGTTACTCTCAGTGGCCCAGGTTTCCAGAAGACAAAAAAGCAACCAACCCGACGTGGGCCTACAACCACTACCTGTATAGGAATGAAAATGTGGTTAAAAAATTCAAAGCATACTTCGAAATATTAACATCTATATAACTACCGCCCTCCTTACAATAAACTATGCTACCCACAATCTCAATTATATAAATAAAATTTGTCTTACCTGACCGCAGCTCTTCCTTGCTTCCGATCTTGACCGCGATGCTCCACTGACTGTAGAAACAAACACACAACTGCGTACGTCATCTGTAAAAGTAAAAAGAAAAAAAGGACAACTTCACCCATTCACTTCAATGGAAAAACATGGGAAAAGCAAATAAAATATGTATATTTTTTTTTTATGTACTCCTTTGAAAAAGTTAATATTTAAAAAATATATATATATATATAATTTAACATGTTTATATTAATTTAATGAACAGTTCTAATTCACTGTAATATATTTTTTGAGTAAATAAATATTTTTATTAAATACTTTTATGTGTCCTATTTATTTATTTCATTTAAAAACTATAAATAAATGTAGTTTTATTAGTATCATATTAGAGTGTACATATAACTATTTTTACCTTTGTCTAAATGTTTTATTAATTTATTATATATCAACTGTTTTTTATAAATAATGTTTTGAAAATACTACTCACCCCTACACAAAAAATCTATTTCTGAATCATCCCATGCCAGATTGTAAATGTTAAACTCTTGTAGTTTTTAATTTTAATTATTCGAAATATTTTAAAATTATTAATTTTATAAAATTAAGGGGCCCATTACGATACCCGGCGTAAAAAAATCCGCCAGGCATGGAAGCGGCAAAAATCCGCCCGCACACACCGTCTGAACACCGACCACGCCATTACGATTACACAAACCGAAAACCGCCATCGGTGGAAAAACACACAAAATACCGCCCGCCAACGTCCGAGTCGGAGTCAAACCGCCCGCCACGGACCGGAAACCACGCACGACAACACAAAACCGCCCGCCCTCACGGCCGACACACCGCACGTGAAATTACGATCGCACCGCCATGAGCGCGGAAAAACCACAAATATACCGCCCGCCAGCGCAAACAACGCCGATGAGAATCGACACGGCAGAAGCCATGGCGCCCACGTACCTGCACAGAAACCATCCGCTCACAAAACCAATAGCACACTACATGGCCAACAAGTCCACACAGCAAGGCACGCACAAATACACAAGCACAGTACACATCCCGAAAACACCCCCCGGACAAACAAAAAATACAAAGGCCAGAACCCCAGACACAACACACCTGAAAACAACAGACCATGAGGACACACCCACATAGGTGAGTACAAAAGCAGCACTCCCACAGACCACAACTCCTTGCTACATTGCAAACCAGAGAGGAGAGGAGAGGACACAGTGACACAGCAAGGACAGCAGCACACCACAGAAACGCACACATCACTACCACCACCACCACCACCACCACCACCAAACACCGGCACCACAAACCCCCTGCACATTACACAACACACACCGCACCAGCACCACAAACACCATGGCACCACAAAGAATGCCCAAGTACACGCCCATTGAGCTGGACGGTCATGGTCGACGAGATCATCAAGGTGTACCCACAAATCTATGGGAACATGGTCCAGCACACACCACTAGCCACCAGAAACAGAATGTGGAACCGGATCGTAGACCAGGTCAATGCAGTCGGGACCCTGCCCAGGAACAGAGGTGAAATAAACAAACGTTGGAATGACGTAAAGAGCCTGGTCAAGAAGAAGGAGGGCAAAACAGAGAGCTGGCTGCCGTCACTGGCGGAGGGAATCCTGCGCTCTTTAAGACCTTCAAAGCGTGGGAGGAGAAGGTGCGAGTCATAACACATCCGGAGATCCTCGCCGGATTAGCAGAGAAGTGGAGGCTGGTAAGTACAAACTAATGTATACCAGCACACCGCTATGTACTCACATGCACTACCACCATGCCACAGCTCCCAGGGACAAACACCCCCATGTCCAGCACACAATACACAACACATCACACACACATGCAACAGACACCACCACACACAGCCCAAACCGAACAACTGTAACATACGTGGGGACATGTGTACACTCAGCCAGCCACGTAACCACCAACAGGTCCCCAAATATGCCAGAAGCGCCACAACGAGCACCCACCACACCCATGTGTCCGCCACAGCTGCACTAACCGACAAGTAACAGGTAAGTGGCAGGAACACAAAGTGCAGTGGGTGGGAGGGTGGACAGCCCAAGTACAACACACACCAGGCCCCAGTCCCACAGCACAGCAAGGAGGAGCATCCCCCACACCCCACAGCCACGTGTCAGCCACCGCAGTGCACAACGACAGCCGAAAGGCAGACATCACGGTCCACAGCAATCGGTGTCAGTGGGTGTCCAGCCACCCCACGACCCACAACACCCCCCACCCCCACAGACCTGCAACATGGAGCACCCCCGCTTAGAGCCATGTGGCATCCAGTACAGTGCACGCACGAACAACTTGCAGGTGGGAAACTGGACAGGGCTGGATTACTGGAGGCATGAGGACCATAACACGACCAACACATGGGACATGTCACGTAGCAGACGAACACGCAGCACCGCCCACCGTCACGAACAAGTGAACAATGTGCACACGGACATGAACAACAGACTCACACCCCACATGACCCATCACATACATAGCAACACCCAAGGAGCCACGTCTGCATGCACAAGCCACACTGAATATAGTACCACCACGGCAGCCACTGTGCAACTCATCACACACAACCGAAACACCATTGAAGTCCTGTCCATGTAGCCCCTACTGCCTGTCAACCACACACCCCACAACTACGCCTATGTAAGACAAACAACACTAGACGCAACAGAGCGGAACAACATAAATGCACACGAACACCACTGAACCCATCAAACACACAGACACACCATGCACATACAACATACCATCCATCCCATCCGTCATCCCCAGTCTCATGAAAGGCATGTCATCCGCTCAGCTGCCACACATACAGCAGTCACGCTAAGATACATGCCCATGACCAACCATGTGCCAGAAGTCAATGAAGCGCACGACACACTGTGAGCAACAACACACAACATGGGCCACACCCCCCGAGCACTGCAGTGATGCACATGGCACAGGGCAGCACGCACACCAAGGAGATGGGACAACTGCAATACGTTGGCTGGCACACAACCATCACTCACTCATAACGATGCGTCCAATGCCATGTCCAGTAATCACAACAGACAGCAGATATGCAGGCCATGTCAAGCATGCACACACCTCAAACCATGCACTGTCATGCTGCCACAACACATGTCACGTTCGGCACCCATGGCTCACAGCATGTACCCCAAAAGCATATTCCCTCCCAAATGCGAATCCGGGGCATGGCCCCCATGTTGCCATATGCGTTCCTAAAGCGTTCCATTTGAACCCCAAAAGCATATCCCCTCCCAAATGCGAATCTGGGGCATGGCCCCCATGTTGCCATATGCGTTCCTAAAGCGTTCCATTTGAACCCCAAAAGCATATCCCTCCCAAATGCGAATCTGGGGCATGGCCCCCATGTTGCCATATGCGTTCCTAAGCGTCCCATCTGAACACCAAAAGCAAAGTACAAACCAGACCCAGGATGGGCCAGGAGCCCGCATACACCAGAGTCACAATAAGTAGGGGCACAGCAACACACCCATCGGCATGGCCAATCCGTCCCATGCCACATGTGCACAGCACACAGTCCCATTGCCAAGCACACACAACTACAAATGCTACAGCCACACACACGCCTCCGGGAAACCCATGTACGAGATTGCACGAACTGTTAATGTCAGACGACAAATACATACTTCGCCAGGTGCAACACAATAACAAATCTCATTCTCTCCACAGGTGACGAACTGCTGGATGCTGGGGATGGAGCCAGCAGCCAGCACAGCCAGCCTACAAGCCCCCAACGAGGACACACGGATCTGGAGGCCCATCTGGTGTGGCAGGGCCCAGCCGCTCCCCAGGACCCCTCCTACCCACCAACCCATCATCCAGGGCTGCTGAACATTCCCAGCCCCCTGCTGCCACTGTCGTTGCGGCCATACCCACGGTCATTGTGGCCACTACCACTGCCGCAACCGCCACCATCGCCGCACCGACCACCACCGCCGCCACCACCACCACGTCTTCGCTGGCACCAGCCCCAGCGCAGGTGGTGGCCCGGCCGACTGGATCCACCCTGGGAGCCACAGCGAGGACCGTGGTGAGCAATGTGGCTAGTGGGCAGGCCGGTGGCAGCAGGACTGGTAGGAGGAGCAGGGTCAGGGAAACGCCAGCCTCCCCTGGGAGCCATGCCCTGCCTCAAATGGCCAGAGTCCTTGGGGCCTATGAAGAGGCCCAAGGACAATGGGTCCGGTCTGCTTCAGACACGCGTGAGGTGCTGGGGGTGCTGAGGTCCATGGACGCCCGTATGGGCCAACTCGTGGACCTTATGGGCCAGCTGGTGGTGGCGGTGAGGTCACAGCCAGGGACAGCAGCTCCCCTCCGCCACCACCTGCCGGGGCGCAGGGTGGAGCAGCAGTGTCCAGTTCCCCTGCGTCCACAGCCAGTGAGCACACCTCAACCACCAGCATGTACGCAG
>CAWUFW010026173.1:0-36124 GCA_963921515.1 Calotriton arnoldi | reverse complement strand
TTCATAACAAATAGTCTTCCGAGATGGCCACCAGAGACAAAAGAGCCCAAGTGTAGCACAAATATCACCCAGATGTAGCCCACGTATAGCCCAATGACAGAATGTCCCAGAGTGTTCCAAAGAACAACTAGAGCGCTAACAGTCTTACTTATGACAAAAGTATGACACACCTGAAGCCATCTTGATTGGAATAAAGTGGTAACACATAAAACATTTAATTTAAAAAGGAACAAAATGAGGGGGTTCATTTTGCCATAGAAATTATGATTAGTGGTGCAGAAAGAAAAATTAGGGCACATTTTGAGTGACTTCTCAAATCCTCTTCTATTTCATTAAAAAATTCTGACGTGCAGACTGAAACATGCACTTTCAATACCAGCAGCAGACTTCCCTGGTGAGCAGTAGCTTTACTACAGTGATCTAATGAGCAACTAGAGTGCTAACATTCTGAATTTATGGCAAATGTGTGACACATCTGAATGCCTTCTTGATGGAATCAAAGTAAAAAACTGAAAGTATTTTCTACTGAGGTGACTGCAGTAAATGAGGACATTAGGAGACTTCATAACAAATAGTCTCCCGAGATGGCCACCAGAGACAAAAGAGCCCAAGTGTAGCACAAATATCACCCAGATGTAGCCCACGTATAGCCCAATGACAGAATGTCCCAGAGTGTTCCAAAGAACAACTAGAGCACTAACAGTCTTACTTATGACAAAAGTATGACACACCTGAAGCCATCTTGATTGGAATAAAGTGGTAACACTTAAAACTTTTAATTTAAAAAGGAACAAAATGAGGGGGTTCATTTTGCCATAGAAATTATGATTAGTACTGAAAAAAGAAAAATTAGGGCACATTTTGAGTGACTTCTCAAATCCTCTTCTATTTCATTAAAAAATTCTGACATACAGACTGAAACATGCACTTTCAATATCCGCAGCAGACTTCCCTGGTGAGCAGTAGCTTTACTACAGTGATCTAATGAGCAACTAGAGTGCTAACATTCTGAATTTATGGCAAATGTGTGACGCATCTGAATGCCTTCTTGATGGAATCAAAGTAAAAACTGAAAGTATTTCCTACTGAGGAGACTGCAGTAAATGAGGAAATTAGGAAACTTCATAACAAATAAATCTCCCAAGATGGCCACCAGAGACAAAAGAGCCCAAATGTAGCACAAATATCACCCAGATGTAGCCCACGTATAGCCCAATGACAGAAGTGTGCAAAACACTTTTTATTTTTTGTTTTTTTGCAGTTTTATATAGTGCAGGCTGGTCAGGTATTGGAGTGCTTTACATGAGCATTGGTTACATCACACAAGGACAAATTCATTTTGGTTGTAGACATGGGGAGATTAAGTGATTTGACCAGAATCACAGAATGTCGAGCTGAAGCAGAAACTCCAACCTAGTTCCCCAGTTGCAAAGTCTGCAGCTCTGGAAGTAACACCACATCCTCTCCCCTAAGTGCAACATTTAATCAAGTGGTCAACTGGTTAAAAAAACATAAAGATAACAAATAATTTAAAAGTGCTTTGTCGCTATTTGAAAACTCAGAAAATATGTCCTCACTTTAGTTTTTTAGAGCACTAACCATAATTTCGATGCAAATAAGACCCTCTCATTTCTGTAATTTCTAAAGGAAATGCTCTAGGTATTACAGTTTTGATTACATCAAGATGACGTCAGGCGTGCCACACTTTTGTGATAAATATAGAATGTTAGCAATCTAGTTGTTCATTAGGATACTGTTGAGAGGCAGAGGCCAGGGGCAGGGACTCAGAAAATTGAAGGCTCATAGGAGGGTGCAGAGGCAACAATTTGACCACACTGGGCAGACAGGAAGGGCAGTGGCAGCACAACAGACTATGTAGGGCAGTGGAAAGGGGGCAGAGGCAACAAACCAACAATGCAGGACAGGCAAGAGAGGCTGTGGCAATATAATAGACCATTGTGGGCAGAAGGAAGAGGCAGTGGTAGTATAACCATACATGCCAACAGACCCGATTCAGCCAGGAAACGCCCAATGTTTTTAAGCCCAAATGGGCTTTATTTGATCTGTCTCCTGTCTACAATCTCCTCTTTTTCAATGGGGGAAAATCAATACCCCAGTTTTTTTTTCAAAATCTCCCTCTTGCCAAGTTCAAAATGTTAGCAAGTATGGTACATTGGATCATGGAAGGCAGGAGGAATTGGGGTAGGGACATGGACTCAGATAACAGAGGACAGGAGGGATATGGACAGGTGCACCAAACTGACCTTACAGGGCAGGCATCAGGGTTTGCAGCAGCACAATACACCACACAGGACATGCGGGACGGGAGTGCAGCACAACAATCCATGGAAAGCATTAGGGAGGGGACAGGACCATGCACATGGACAACAGAGAACAGAGGGGAAAGAGGCAATGGCAGCTAGCTGACCATAATGGACAGACAGGAGAAAAAGCTGCAGCATAACGGACCATAAAGGGCAGGAGTTAGGGATCAGGTGCATTACAATGGAACCGACAAGCCAGGAGGGAGGGAATAGGGGTCTGCACATGGAAAACAGAGGGCAGGGGGCATGGGGGCAGGGCAGGAGCAGCAAGCTGACAATGGAGGTCAGGCATGATGGGCACTAGGAGCAAGACACACCATGGAGAGCAACAGTGAGACTATAATGGCATACACACAGACCATGGAGGGAAGGTGGGAGGGGGTCTGGGGCAGCTAGCTGACCACACAGGGAAGGTGGGAGGGGCCGTGGCAGCACAGAAGACCATGCATGGCAAGCGGGAGGGTTAGTGGCAGCACAATGGCCATGATGGGCAAGAAGGAGGGGGCAGGGGCATGCACAAAGGACCATGGAGGATAGAAGGGAGGGGTAGGAGCTGAGCACAGACAAGAGAGTTCAGGGGAAGGGGCCTCACAACAGACCACGCGGGGCAGGCAGGAGGAGCAGTTGCAGCACAACAGACCAGGGAGGGCAGAAGGGTGTGGCAGTAAAATGGACCATGGAGGACAGGAGGAAGGGGATAGGGGCATGGAACGTGGACAGGCAGGGTGGAGGTGGCAGGGACAGGTTACAGTCATCTGACAATGCTAGGCAGGTGGGAGGGGAGTGGCAGCTCAACAGAACACTCAGGGGGATATTCTCAAGAACGAGCGATAATCATCGCCAAAAAAGGCTAACGCACGTTTTCATATCACCGTCTATCGCAGGAAAATAACTCTGTTTTAACGTCGTATTCACAACACGGCGGTAACATGCGATAGTCTCCCGATAACGCGTCAAATGACCGCGATACAACTACCGCAACAGCGATAAAAAAGAAACCCGAACGTGAAAAAAGTTGCGATGGGCCCAACCGCGATGGAAAAATCTGCGACAAGCAGCGCCAGGCCTGCAATTCACACACGTCAGGCGGGAAAAATCACTACAAAAGCAGAAAAATAAAACACAAACAAAAACCAAACAACTGCGAAGCACAATGGAGGCAGCCGGAGCAGGAACAGAGGACGGGCAGAACCCCACAAGCCCCCCGGAGGACCAGGCCGGGACCTCGGGGTCAGGGAAGGGCAAGGACAGGAAGAAGAGGAAGACGCGGTTCAGTCCGCAGGAAAACAGGATCCTGATAACGGAAGTGATGAAATACCATCAACAAATGTTTGTCACCTCCAATGTGTCATTGGCGACAAAAAATGGAATATGGCAGTCCATCGTGGACAAGGTGAATGCAATTGGAGTGCTGAGGAGGACAATGGAAGAGGTCAAGAGGCGCTGGAATGATGTGAAGCGCAAAACCAAGCAGAAACTCGCCAACAACCAGAAGGCAGCAATGCAGACTGGAGGTGGGAGTCCAGCGCCACAGGTGGAGCTGGACGAGATGGAGGAAATGGTCTCCACAGTCATCAGTGTGGAGACGGTGGCAGGAGTCGGGGGACCGGACACTGCTCGACAGGAGCCGACACAACAGCAAGAGGGTGAGTAACGACCAGGGACTGGGGGATGGGGGGAGATGGGCACAATGGCACACATGCACAATTAAGCATAGCACAGTGCACACCCACGATTACTCTGGAGCATGTCCCTGATCCCCTTGGCATACTGCAGCACACCTAGAAACTGCAAGTAGGCCCCCGTCGACTATGTGCCCAGAGGGGGCCCTCCCCATACATCACTAATCTCACAACAAACCCATGCACAAGTACAAACACACATCCGTGATGTTGTCGAAATGTCCACTGACCCTCATCAAATAGGCAGCTCCTCCCAAACAGTCACAATGTACATTGTCATGGAGTTTGTATGTAAACCTGTACAATGTGTCAACATACATGTGAAAACAATGTTAAACTGCATCTCCCCTTTACATTGCAGAGGGTGAATCAACACCTCCTGCAGAGCAGACGGTACACCTCTTCACTGATGATGAAGAGGACCTCCCCTCCAGCGACACCGACGCCCTCCAACGGCTCATGGACAGCTTCGGCACCCCACCTCTAGGAGCAGGGCAGCCCAGCTGCATCGAGGAAACCCCACCCCCTGCACAGACCACACAGCAGGAAGCACCCACCACCACGGCTGTCTCCCAGGACCCCCACGAACAACACATGGCCTTTCAACGCCGTGTGTTAGGGTGCCAGGAGAAGATGGCTGATCAGGTGCGGGTGGGGTTCGACCTCATGGCAGCCAAACTAGATGTCATACGTGGGAGTCTAAGTCCCATCAGGGACCACTTACAGTCCTTGACGGACACCCACAGTCCGCTCCATGCTCTCCAACGAACCATGGATGACATCGCTGGAGTCCTGACTCAGAGACAAGGACAACTGTCTAGTCAGAGTGGCTCCAGCGATGTCAGCCGGGAGTTGGGACACATGCGGAGGATCATGGAGAACAGGGAGCGGATGCAGGCGGAAAGAATGGCTGCCACGGCTGCACACCAGCGTGATGTAGCTGGGATCTACCATGCCCTGCAGATCCTCGTCATGGCATTGCTGCCACAAGGCCTGGCGCAGATGAATGCTGCTGCTGCTTCAACATCCACATCTCCACCCCCTGAAGTGTCAGTGCCTCACAGTGCGGCAGCCAATCCACCTCCAGCCCCTGATGTGTCAGTGCTACACAGTGCGGCAGCCAATCCACCTCCGGCCCCTGATGTGTCAGTGCCACACAGTGCTGCAGAGAAAACACCACCACCCACATGTGAGGCACATGAGACATCAGAGGACGAAGATGCGGATGAATCTGCCTTACTGGTAGTAAGGAAGCGGTAGCATTCTTCTCCGCCATATGGCCTGTTTCTGCTTGGTTCTGCCCTCTGCATCATCACCTTCCACTGTCCCCCGATGCACTCTGCGACACTCACCTTGGACCTCGACATGGACTGCCATATTCTGTTTGGACACCAATGACACAGCTATCAGACTGCGGACTGAACTCTTCCTCTTCCGATGTACTTGTCATTCCCTCCACGGGTCAACAATGTAAAGTGGGGTTTGCATGGCCCTGTACTGCTCCAGCTACAACACTCCACTGAATGTGCATTAAACAATTAAATTCACACAGATGTGTCATGTCTATGTACATTCAAGTACGGAAGTATGGATGAATGTCGGGTCAGTGATTCCCCCTTACGTCCATGTTGCACATGTTGTGGGACTTGAGTCACAAGGTGCAACATTACCGATTGCGGACCGGGTGGCACCGCCACAACATCAGAGACACACGCATTAGTCACCTTCTTGTCCAGCCCAGAACGGAACCAAGCCCAGAGCGCCAGGGTCATCATTCACACCTCTACGCTGGACTGGCATTCGCCAGGCCAGCCCACTCCGCTTACGCTTACAGGGGGACGACAACGCTACATGTCCCAGGTCTTCCCTGTAGTGATCTGCTGATCACAGGTCTAGTTGTCAGCATGCCACAGCCACTCCCTGAGGGCTGGTTCACACCCACACCACACCCATCCAGCACATGCGCCACAGGACATGTGACCCTGCCAATAAAAGGGGCCTGGCGCATGTGCCCGAGGCCATTTCCACTATCTAGCTGAGTATGTCTGTGTGGTCATTATTTATGCATGAGGGCCTAGGGCCCTACCACATCACATTCCCCACTGCCGGAGGTGACATGACGGCGTCCGCACGACGAGACTCAATCATAAAGGGCCCATGACTTGAGGTGCACAGAGTTGGTGGCATCCGAGGCACTTAGGCCGGCACGGGCCTACCGCCACATGGCGATGACTTGAGGTGCACAGAGGTGGCGGCATCCGAGGCACTTAGGCCGGCACGGGCCTACCGCCACGTGGCGATGACTTGAGTTGCACTGAGTTAGTGGCACCTGAAGAGCTGAGCGGGTGTGCAGCCTGCGATGATGCGTAGGCCTCGATACGACGTCCTGCCAATCAAGATTCGATTTGAATTGTGATCCCAGCTGGACCGCAGTGTATGCCGAGGGTAGCAGGCTGCACAGACATGACTCCGCGGCGCGGTGCTGCAGGGTGCGCTGGGGGCCTGTGGCGCGGAATCCAGCGATCGGCTGAGGAGGTTGCTCCGGCACGTGGTGGGCCCTCTTGGAGACACGCCGGTGGTGGCAGGTGAGCATTGAGGCCTGGGTGCGCAGGGGCGGGCACCCATCGCTGGTTGGCGGACTGGTCTGGGGACCAGGGATGGGGTGCAGCAGGCGCACAGGATCGCGTAGGCACCACCGGTCATGGCGGCGCCCTCGTGGCTGGGTGGGGGGAGTGAAGGTGCAGGGGTATCAAGCTGATACAAACCGTGATGCTTACAGGTATGGGTAATCCTGCATCATGAGACCGTAACAGAAGTTGGTGTGACCATAACCTTCCTTTTCTATCCTACGAAGGTTGCGACCACACGTACTTCTGTTACGGTCTTTTTGTGCAGGATTTGTCTTTCCTGTGAGCATTCCGGTTTGTCCAAGTGCTGTACACTGTACCAGATTAGGTTTGTGACTATACGGACGCTTGACCATTGTCCCCATTTGTCCAACAGGTTTCTGGATACTGACCTCCGGAGTATGGAATGGTATTAGGGAGTTCCCGCGGCTTATGTTAGTATTGTTTATTATTGTATTTGTAATAAAGGACTGTTTTTACACTACTGTTGACTACTGGACTTCATGACCGTGCGCACCCCCATTTCAGTTACTACAGTTTTGGATCTGGGGCACAGTGGCGTCTGCCAACGGCTGGCGTTGGGGTTGGTTGCGCAGGAATACTACGAATTGGAACTGTTGTGTGGTGCGGTGAAGGGGCCCGCCGTTGCTGTTGTGGACATGCATCCATGACATGGGTGAGGACCGATGATAGGGCTGGCCGTGAGACTCCTCCGACTCTGTCAGTTGTTTTTTGGGAGGTACCAGGGTCCAAAACACTCCATATCAAATACCTGAGACATTCTTTCGAACCATTGAGTCCGAACAGAGACTGCTGTTATGGGGGGGGGGGGTTGTCCTAGAATTGCACTTAAGAAATTACAGAAAGGTGTGTATGACAGGGGACTGGCCGTTCCAGACCTTCGGAAATATTATTGGGCCTCGCAACTTATAAACATTAATGGGTGGGTGTTTTTCCCGCTCGAGGAACCGGCATATAGGGTTGACCGACTGACGATGGGCACTGGCAGTTACTTGGCGGAGCTATACAGGAAGCGGAGAAATATGACACACCTTCCGGTGCACACATGGACGGTGGTCAAAATATGGCATAAGGCCACTAGAATGACAGGCTGGGAGACTAAACTCATGGAACAGACACCTCTGTGGGTGGGGGACCACCTGAAGGAGTTGAACCGCTTAGAGGGCTTCCGGAAATGGAGCCTTATATGAATTGACTCACTGGGGGATGTCTGGAAGGGAGGTAAGATGATCGAGTTTGATAGATTGCGGAAGGAGTTTCAGATGGGGGAAGGGGAATATCTCTGTTATAGACAACTACGACATGCGCTACACTGCCATCTGAAGGAGGGAACCTCGATACCGGAGTATTCACCGCTCGAGGATAGACTCCTCCTGGATCCCATGACCGATAAGGCAATATCCCTCACGTATCGTAAGCTTATTAATAACTCTCCAGACTACATGGGACCCCTAAGGGAAGCCTGGGAATCAGATATTGGTCTCCTTGAGGATGCTGATTGGGCCGAGGCTCTACAGAGCCCCAGAGAAATAGCTATCCGAGCACGCTTTCGACTGGTCCAGCTCCGCATTCTTCACAGATCCTATGCCTCGCGAATGGTTCAATTTCGTATTGGTATTTGTATGTCTGAGGAGTGCGCGAGGGGATGTGGAGAGAGAGGGCCATTCTTCCACATACTGTGGGACTGCCCCATGATCCGAACATACTGGGAGTGCCTGTCCCGCGTAATGTCTAAAGTAGTGGGAGAACCGGTATTGACAGAACCGAGGTGGCACATTCTGGGAGTAACTGGGGAGACAACATGTCCACAATGGGCAAAGACCTGGCTGGCATAGGCAGGGGGGGTGGGCAAAAGAAACATTGCCCACGCATGGGGGGCGTGTGACGCCCCATCAGTAGAAGCTTGGAAAAGAGATATGGATTGGTGCTACAGGGCGGAACAATCAGTTTATCAAAGCAGGGGCTGCCAGCGCAAATGGGGGAAGATATGGGGAGCGTGGGCAAAATATAGAGGTCTTTGGGCAGAGGAATGAGGGACGCTTACAAGCCTCCCTAGACCGCATAACTGAGCGATACTTCTCAGGGGAGCAGTAGTAGCAGCAGCAAACCAGTGAAATCCAAGGTATGATGTAACTTGGGGTACAGGGAGCACATGTAAACTTATGGGACTTTATAATTTATGTACAATGTCTATGTGAAGATTGTTACATGTTCAATAAAAAGATTAAAAAAATATATATATTCTCTGCCTCTTCATAGGGTTAATAAAACCTTTCACATTCCAGGATATAACTCTGAATGCAAATAAATTGAACTAAGTAGCAAACAACACAATCAAAAGTGATAGAAAGGGGTGAATAAAGAAGAGGAGAAAGACGTACATAAGATGAAAAATACAGTGAGGTCAATAAGAAAAGGCTTAAAGGAAGAGAATAGGAAAGAAAGAAAGGGAGTGAGTGAGAAGATAAGAGAAGACAGTACATGTCATACATAGAATGATGTCTGTGGTACGTACCTTCAAAGGGAAACAAGCAAATAACAAGGGCTGGCGACAGACAGTAAAGACGGCACATCCAATGTTCCACGTCCGGAGAGCAAGAAAAAACAGGGGACGGGTATGTAAGGACTCCGGATAATCTGTAATAATAACAAGAACACAGAAAAGACAAATGAAGATAACAATACAAATATATCCCACAAAAAGCAACCTGTAGGGAAAGAAAGCATTTGAGAAAAAAACCATCATGTGATATTCAAATTCTCAGAACCTGTCATAAAAAAGTCAAGTGACAGCTGTATCCATGGAAGCCGTAGTGCAGGGATACTGAAAGTACAGCCCGGGGGCCATATGCGGCCCTCCTGACCTTTAATTGTGACCCCATGGTGAACAGAAGCACTGGGTTGTTGTTCAATTGACAGAGCAGGAACATTCAGAAAGCTGTGAAATGGACGTACTTTATTTGCAGGTTAACTAAACTAAAGGTAAAGAAGCAAATAATGTTTTCTAGACAACTTAGCTTTAGCATGCATCTGCTTTGCGTCCCCCTACGTCTACCTTTCAACACCCTGACCATCCCCTGCTGGTATCGGTGTGGCCCTCAGGAAGCCACAGACAGTACTTTGTGGTCCCCGGGGAAATGTTTGCGAGTACCCATGCTGTAGAGTGTACATGAAGAAACTTTCGAAGATCTGCAGGGTCTTCAAAGGAGGAGGTATGATTCTGAAAAGTCACTTTAAAACAAGCAAGGGTGAAATAGGCCGTAGCGTGCACCCAAGGTACGTAGAGCTGGTCTGAGTTCAAGAAACTCCTTTCAGCATCTAACCGTCACTGTAGACACGTCCTGAGACAAGAACAATTTGGCATCAGACCAAACGAATTGTTTTTTAAGTTTGGCTGCATTTAGAACTTGCAAAAGTTCAGTAAATTAAAAAAATTGAAGGATTACGCCACGGGTTTTGAAGGAGCGGATGAAGAGGAAAGACGAGGACCCAGTTTATGGGCACATTGAATATTCAAAGACACTGACATAGGAAGGTCTAGAAGATTTGGAAGAAAAGAGGTGAAGAAGGTCACAGGGTCATCGCCCTCAATACCCTCTAGAAGACCATAAAGGCGAAGGTTGTTGTGCCTATTTCTGTTTTCAAGTTCCTCAGCAGACTTCTTTAAGAGCGTAATATCCTTCTCCAGAGATGAAATCCTTGAAGAAACATCTTGAAGATCACTGACGTGCTGTTCCACGACGGACACCCTGGAGTCAAGTGAAGACCACTTAGTATCCAAAACTTGTAAACGTGTATTGGTTTCCTCAATGAATGGTCTCAAAGCACGAGTTTCCTTCAAGACAGTGTCTAAAGAAACAGGTGAAATAGACTTCGATGGAAAAGGGGGGTCCTGTTGAAGCCTTTTGTTAGCAGAAGAAGGCAAATGCATTTTTGATGGTGCAATAGGCATGGACGCTGTTTTGCAAACGTTAGAGTGAGCCATCTTGTCAGAATTATGCAAATCAGCGATTGGGTGCGTAAAGAGGCAGAACCCGATACAGGCAAACCAGCAGTAATCCTTTTATTGGAGTGTAGCAAATGTTAGGATCTGCCCATGTGTAAAGTAAATACTATTAACTGTGTATCAGTATAGGCGTCAATAAAATCTCCTTTGAATGAAATGTAGTAATAAGAAAAGTCCAGATGCAGAGGTCCTTAAATATAACTAATGGAAAAAACAGTCCCTTAACAAATTTCCATGGTCGAAATGAGTTCCTTTAGTCAGAGGAAAAAAACAAAATGGCGGCCGAAATTCAGGAATCCCTGTCACTCGACATTCCAGACAGCCAGAGGCAGGGAGGAGAAACCTGAGGACAGACTCCCATTCAGGAGGCACTCCGCTGCAAAATATGCCCCATTGGAACAGTGGAGCGGCTCTGAAATCACCGAAAACAAAGGTGTCCCTCCCGACGCGGCTCGGAGATCTGAGCTTAAGTGGCCATCTTGCGAGGCATCGCGCGCCGCTCCCCTCCTCTCAATATCGAATCTCAGCATAGCAGTCTAATCTGAAGTGCTCAGTTCAGCTCTGCACTTGTAAAAGCACAATTCAAACATATGTCACACCTACACACAGTTCTCAGGAAAGCTGTCCAATCAGGTTAAAAGCAAGCTGATACAATTACATAGTCAGTAGATACACAAGGCTTTCTAGCTAACAAGCTTCTCTCTGAGTCCTTCAAACTTACATCAGTAAAAATTTTAATACATGGACTAATCGGCACACTACAGGCGTCTTCTTGAATGAGCTAGCCATTAAAACATTCCATGATGATCACAAAGAAAGGAAAACATTTCTTCACATGGGTAAGAAAGTAGAGGAACATCGTGTTAATCAGCATTTAAACTCCAGCTTGCCTCCAAATAAAATCTTCATGTGTCATAAAGGAAGATGGCAACCAACATTAGCCATTTTAAAATGCAGGCCTATGTTAGGTAATGCCAATTTAAATGTGAATAAACATAATTGTACTCTACAAATACCATTTGTGTGTATATATGTTAATGGTGTGTTAATGCAAAAATGTTTGATTTATAAAAGCTCTTTCAAATGCTGCCTCTGGTGATACACAGACGTTGTCGACCTTCACAGCGTGTGCCTGAACTTCTTCAACCCTTAGAGTTATCTTTGTGCGATTGTGTGTGTGTGAGTGAGTTGGTGAATGTGTGAGGGAATGAGTGTGTGTCTGTGCGCGTGTGTGTGTGTGTGTGTGAATGTATATGCTCATGGGCAGGGGAGGAATGGTGAAGTGTATATACCTACACCTGCTGCTGCTGCTTTTGAATGTGAGATGGGACAAGGCAGTTCTCATGGGGATGAGCTTTAAATATCCTCGGGCCATCTAATCTCCACCTCCTCGGTCCCCCTGAATGAGGGCTGACTCCCCCTAGTCCCTCTGATTCACCCCCCCCAGCCCACCCCCACACGGATAGATGTACCAGGGAGGACGAACATGCACTGGTTAGCTGCTGCCACTACTGTTAGTTTTTGATTTGTAATTGAGTTTTCCTTGGTTAATGCGTTAATTTCTGTTTACCCAACTCCAGTAACATACACTTGCACAACACATACCTGCGAATTCACATGCTGTAACCCTGACACACATGGTTGGGAATTCCTCCAGGGCTACCTGATGTAGTGGGCCTTGGCCTCAATTGTTGGATTACTGTATTGTATGTTCCCATTTCACAGATGGAGGCACTGGACTGTATTGCTATGACTTATGTGATGCCAGCACGCATGGCATCCTGTTATATTGTATACTGAGTGATTGCTGAATAAAAAACAAGTTTAAAAAAAAAAACCTTTGAGTTCACAATATACTTTATCTTGGATGTCGTTGAGTTCAATCTTGGGTCTCTTCCCTCATTGTAGAAACCTGCTTTTCTCTCTTGCAATTTCACCCACCCTTTCCTGAAATCATTTGGATCCCCTTCATAAAAAGAAAAATGCATATCACACAAATCAAAAGAATTAGTATTAGGGTTAGTATAGCCTTTAGCATTCCTCCTCCCACTAAACCACTCACCAATCTTGAAAAATCCTTTCCCTACTGCTTCCCAAGAACCTATCTTCTCTACATAATTCACCTCGCGAGAAATATCTTTCATGTAAATTATGAATTTGTTAATCTGATTACTTTCATCAGGTGCATGTGGTCAGCACTGCTGAACGTGAAGCATCTGGCAGACTTTGCCCTCTTTTTGTAATAAGAAATCTAAAGCGTACCTGTTCTACAATACTCTAGCATGTATAGCTATAAGCTCAGTTACCGTTAGAAAACCAGCCATGTTAGTACCGAAAGGATCTACCAAACTATACAGCTTTGTAATCTTCAAACCGTTTAAAATACCACCTACAGATGGTATCATAGCTCCAAATATATCCACTACTACTTGTGAAGCACTACGCTTAGCTGTTTCCAGGAGCCTTTACACTTCTATCGTCCATGTCATCTATATGATATACCGTAGGAAACACTAAGGCCTAATAGCAACTTCCTGCCCAATTCAATCATCATACTCTTGATTTCGGTAAATTACCATAAAAGAGATACAATAATTATCATAAAATTAATAATATATTAAAACAATAAAAACAAACATATAGTTCATTTGTAGGATACGAGTACATAAACAACAAGCCAGAGGACATACCTCTTTGTAGTCCATAAATAAGTTATACTGTCAATTAATACGTTTAAAATTGACATGTAATTTATAAAATCTCAGCTATCCATATCCATTAAAGCAATTGCATCAGCCTGTCTCTTCCTTATCAGCCAAGCATGCAATAAAAATCTGGAAACAGCGAAGACGATATGGGGTGCCGAATCAGTTTTAAGAATCCTGTAGGCCATCTCATTTCTTGTGGGGCCAAGGTTCCTACACATAGGGATTAACCATTTTGATCTTGCCCTGGTATATGCTGGGCAAAAGAATAACAAGTGGGGTACATGTTCTTTCTTATATCCACACATAGGGCACCCCTACTCATTTGTGTTTGATGGTTCTGACCATTTTGACGTAAATGCATGAAGTGGTAATGTTCCTTATCTGAACGGGACATACAGTTTTTTTGCTAGATTGGGTTCAATATCGTCACAAAATGTTTCTAAATGATAAGTGTCCTTAGCAGCTATAAATGAAGTTGACAAAGTGCCTTGTGCATGCATTAAAAAGTTATTAAACTTATATAACTTAAATTGGTATTTTAGTTACTTCACACTTATGGTTGGACAATAACCCACAGGATCAAACCAAAGATTAGCCAAACCCATCCCCAGAAAAAGAATCTTTGACAAAGTTAATCCAAGAGAATTTAGCAACAAGGGGATTTCTAAGTATTTCCTCCAACCCACTACGATAGAGCGAAAATTCGCGGGTAACCCACAAGCGTCTCCAAAAGATCAAAGGGCGAAGTTCAATCTTTTCAGAAATAGGCCTGAGCCCTAAGTCCGGTCTCAACTGAATCAAAGGAGTACTTGCCAGTAAACACAGAAGACACCTCATAAACCTGTTTTCGGCCATTACCAGAGTTTTCGAATTTTTGTGCCCCCAGATTTCCACACCATAGAGGGCAACCGCCAATGCCTGATAAGTATACAACTGGAGGACTGGAGAAGCAAATCTACAGTGGGACCCCTTGTGCAATTTCTGCAGGCCTCCAATGTGCAGTTCCAGTTTAAGTCTCCGCTGCGCTATATGATACATCCAATCCATCTTTTCATCTAAGGTAATGCCCAAATAATCAAATAGGTGGACCTGTTCAAGTGGAATGTCCTCTAGGGATGGGAATAGGGTGTGTGTTATGGGTTAAAAACCATATATTTGGTTTTATTTATATTTATTTACAGGCCCCTAAATGCGCAAAACCTGCTAAAATGGTCAAGTGTTTTCTGTAACCCCATCAGCGATTTTGCTAGAAGAAGAGTATCATCTGCAAACATGAAGGCCGGAACCCTCATGCCTGCTAGACTAGGGGCATCATAGCCTCAGCTATTGAGGAAGGTAACTAGATCATTTAAAAATAGGGTAAATAGGGTGGGGGCCATCACACAGCCCTGTCTTATGCCCCTCTTTACAGGAAAGAGTTCTGTTACTTCAGCCAACTTTCCGCACCGAACTTGTGCCTAATTATTTTGGTGTAATCTCTCAATTGTAACACACAGATAGGCTGGGACTCCCCTCTCTACTAGTGTTTTCCACAGTAGGGTTCTTGGGATCAGGTCAAATGCTGCTCTGAGGTCTACACTCACAAAGCAATACATGGAATGGGACCGCTCTTCATCAGGAATAAAATCACCAAACACATTCAACAAAGGAACATCGCTCTAAAATGGCACCTCGCCTCAAAATCCCAAGATACAAGAAAAAAAAACATGGGTGGCACATCCTTCTCTGTTCAAGCAGCCAAACTATGGAACTCTTTACCTCCCAACATAAGATCCACGGACAGCCACCTTATCTTCAGAAAACTGCTCAAGAATTGGCTCTTCCCAACATATGCACCATACGCAAACAGAACTTTACAGCATATCCCTCTGTATATAATCATTTATTTTTACTATAAATATGTACCTATCTTTGTGTATTGCTTTGTATAAACATGTAGAATAATTGTGTAAAAAAAAAAAAATTTTAAAGTACAACAACACTTGAAAATCAGAGTTTATCTGGTGCATCTTTGGTCTACATGTACTTCTTCCATTGTGCATCTATGTATCTTCCATGTACTTGGATCTGTGTGTTTGCTACTTTCCTCCTGAAAAGCATATCCAATGCACTACCCTATTTCTCATCCTGTACCTCTATCAATATCTTTAATCTACATATATCTACCTCCTTTATGCATCTATATACTTTCAATGTACTTATGGATCTATATATTTATCACTTTCTTCTAATTCAGCATATCCAATGCACTACCCTCTTTCTCACCCTATACTTCTCTCAATATATCTTCTAACCCAACTTTCTGACTCATCTCAAACTTCTTTCTACTACTCTTTCCAATGCACTACCCTATTTCTCACCCTATACATCTATCAATATATCCTCTACACCCACTCTCTCATTTATCCCAAACCCCATACCACTACTATGATCCCCAAAATAACCCTTTCTAGATTCTCCCTTACTCTACCCCTCCTTGCATCATCTGACACCTCTTTTACTATACCGATCCCCAAAACAAACCTTTCTAAATTCTTCCCTCTGACTCTTCCCCTCCACAACCCCTTTTTACTCATCCAAAAGCCTCCTCCTACTGCTATGACCTCCAAAAAAAACAAAAATCAAAATCCTTCACTCTCCTATCCCTCCACTATCCTTTTCAATCAAAATAACAGACTAACATGTTCACTTCTCAAATTTCATATTCCACTTTACTAATTCACCACTAATCCTTTATGGGTCCCAGTGTAGCGTGCTACTCGCCAAAAAAGCACTTCAACACCTCATCAGAGGTAAGCAAGCATTATATAAATGCAAACCTTTTTCCCTCTTCTATCCCTCCGCTACCTTTCTCTATCCAACTGAATAACACATCCACCACTCAAACTACTTTCATATATCACTATACTAATTTTCAAAACTAATCCTTTATGGGTTCCGGAGTAGCGTGCTACTAGCCAATAAAGCGCTTCAACACCCCATCAGGGTTACAAGCGCTATATAAATGCAAACCTTTTCCCTTTTCTACCCCTCCCCAACCCTTCTCAATCCAAATAACTGACTAACATATCCACCATTCAAATTACTTTCATATTTCACTATACTAATTCAACACTAATCCTTATGGGTTCCAGAGTAGCGTGCTACTCACCAAAAAAAGCGCTTCAAATCCCATCAGGGGTAGCAAGCGCTATATAAATACAAACGTCTTTCCCTCTTCTATCCTGCCGCTACCCTTCTCTATCCAAATAACTGACTAATATCTACCACTCAAATTACTTTCATATTTCACCATACTAATTCACCACTAATCCTTTATGGATTCCGGAGTAGCGTGCTACTCACCGAAAAAGCGCTTCAACGCCTCGTCAGGTGTGGTAAGCGCTATATGAATGCAATTACAATTACAAAGACAGCATATAACCTTCCCTTCTCTATATTAACTATTTTCCAGTAAATCATCTGCAGCCTGAACACCTGGTCTACAGTAGAGATGTTTGAGCGAAAACCCACTTGAAGAGGACAGAGCATGTCATTCTCAGCACGCCATTGCTGGAGCCTGGTAAGTATGATCCTACTGAAAAGTTTTTCAGTGGTGTCTATCAGACTGATGGACCTGTAATTGGCAGGGTCCAAGGGACAGCTCTTCTTGTATATTGGAAAGATCTCAGCATCTGCCCATGATTTAGGAATACTTAGCCCATTTAAGATTGCATTAAACACCTATGTGAAATAGGGAGTCCAGATATTGATTTCAGATTAAAAACAGATCACCAGGTATCTTATCAATGCTGGGAGCTTTAAGTGGCACAGTCTTTCTAATGGCCTGTTCCACCTCCATACATGTTATCGGGAGGAAACCCCCTGTGTTCCCCTCTGTTTCATAATAAGAAGGGATTATTAATCCGTTGGAGCTGATCAGCAACTATGAAACCATTCTGCTGAATCCTGGAGTTGGGTTTAAACTGTACCTTCTCTTTACCATGTTTTGTAGCGCCATTGGGGCTTGAGGCATACTAGCATTATATGACCTTTATACTTGCATATTCTGCATTGGCATTTCATTCATATTTAGCATTTGAACAACTTTTTTTTTCATTTAATTTGGTTTTTATTCAATTCTTGCATCCAACAACCCACCTTGTTGCAATTGTGACAAGTAGTGGTTTTCTTCAACATGTTTATGTCCGTACCCACAATTTGATCAGCTGCCATCCCTTGACCACTGCCCTGCGGGGCAAAATTCCCTAACTTTGTCAGCTGACCACCTTGAAATCTGACACCCTGCATCCTGTGCCACCACCAGGAACAGAAATAAACCCGGAATTTGCCATACTCGGTCCATTGTCACATCCCTTTGATGCAAGCTGTATGCTATTGCAGTGTACGCCACTCCACGCCTCTCCACTCTATGCCATTCCAGTGTGTGCTATTCTACGGTACGCCACTCTACTCTAAGCCAGTCTACTCTACGCCACTCCACACTATGGTTTTCACTCTACGACACTCCACTCTACTATATTCAACTGTATGCCACTTCACTTTACACCACTCTAATGTAGGCTACTCCACTGTACACAAATCCACTCTACGCCACTCCAATTTACACAATTATACTCTATGCTATTCAATTCTGCGCTACTCAACTCTACACCATTCCACTCTATTGTACTCCACTCTACTCCACTCCACTTTACCCCATTCTACACTGTTATTACATTCTACGTCCCTCCACTCTATGTCACTCCACGCCACTCCACTCTTTTCTACTCTGCACTATTCCACTCTACGCCACTCCAGGCCATTCTAAGCCACTCCACTCAATGCTATTCTACTCTACACCACTCCACGCAACTCCACTTCATGCTATACCACTGCACGCCACTCTGCTGTACGCTACTACACTGTAGGCTCTCCACTCCGTCACTACACTCTATGCCACTCCACTGGACGCCATTCTGCTCTACGCTATTACACTCTACGTCAGAGGTCTTCAAACTGGAGGGCGGGCCCCCCTAGGGCGGCCACAAGTGATCCCAGGGAAGGGTGCCAGGCTCTGGCCAAATGAAGCATTATGCTAATAACAGTTCTTTGTTTTCAGCAGAAAAAATGAGCGTCAGTAAGCCACTCTGTAATGGGCCACCAGTAACAACTTTTGTCATTTATATTCTGGCTGGTAGAAGGTGTCAAAAGGAAAGGGACTCACAATATTCTTCAAAACCCCCACTCCGTTTCTAATAATCACAATGTGAATGCCTTAACAGGTTAGAAAGGCCTGCCTGGCCAGAATAGTCTGTTTGGAAATCATGTATTTGATTACATTTGTAAAGCGATAACAGAACTTAACTGCAAAGTTTAATAGAATCTTGAAAAATAGAGTGGGGGGTGCAGTGATTTTTTTTCCCCACTGGAGGGACGCAGCAGTAAAACATTTGAAGACCTCTGCTCTACGTCACTCAACTCTATGCCTCTACACCACTCCACTCTTCTCCATTCTATGGCATTCAACTGTATGACACTCCACTCTACATCAATGCACTCTATGGCAGTCCATTTAATGAGACTCCTCTCAGCGACACTCCACTCTACGATTTGAAATTCTTTTTTATTACAAAAAAACATTCAAATTCAGTGAAAAAAACAAAAGTCAAGCATTAGTTATAATTAAGGACCCTTTATTTATACTTTCTATACAAACCAGACTTAAACTACACAAACATTTCAAATTCTAAAGTTATAGTTATACCTTAAATTTAAAATGTGTGCACCACCTTAAATTACTATAACTTGTGCCTCTCCATACACACTGTTCTCAACTTGATAGTCAGAGTACATTAACTATAACTCGCGCCTTCTCCATGCACTGCTTATACCCTTTCATATTACATGACTTATAGTGTGTAAAATTATAGCCTTCATCACAACACTTACATAGGAAAGTGCCTCTTTTGACATGGTTAGCTCCCACTTTTTGCCTAGTCTAGGATGTGATTTCGAATTGAAAGTGCACTGGGTCCCTGCCAACCAGGTTCTCAGTGCCAGATCTCTTTCCTAAAAACTGTACCACGATTGGCACAACTACAGCCACACCTATAAGTCCCTAGTAAATGGTACCCCTGGTACCTAGGGCATTGGTACTGAAGAGGGTCCACTGAGGCTGCATCACCAATTGTGCCACCCCAGGGACCCCCCACCAAGACTATGCAAGCTGCCATTGCAGGCTGCGTTTCTTGGTGCAGAGAAAACCAAAGAGTCGACATGGCACACAGCCCTGTGTAATTCCAAAAACTAGTGGCGCGCCGTCGCGTGCGACCTTCAAGTCGCACAGCCACATGAACAGTATACACAGGAAAACAGTTTTTATCTTGAAATCCATCTTAAGCCAATTTTTATCCATGTTTCATTCAAAAATTCTTTAAAACTTTCTCCATTCACATCAAATGTAACGTGAGTCAACCTTTTTCAAATGCTAAAGTATTGCCCATCCAGGCCTTATTCCATGGCACGTAGAAATACACAGTTCATCCAGGACAGCCACGTACGTATTCACCCAATGCATTTCGGGCTAAGCAACCCTTCGTCAGAGGTAACGAAATGCTAAAGCAAACATCATCTTTACATGGTTTGCATAGAACTCAAAACTGATTTAAATCACATCCCTTTAATACTGCATACCACAAAAAAATTTAAAAAATAAAACAGTAATCAAACAAATTCCCATCCCTGTCATGCACCAACAGCTCAGATCGCTAAGAACTGTTCTCAATGTACACCTCCTCTTCCAATGAAAAACCAATAAATGCAAAATACCTCTAATTAAGTGCTCCTCATGCTTACCTAATTTTACACCCACTGTGCGCACCAAACCCACATCCTAAACCCGAACAGACGCCATACCTGTATGATTTTAACACCAAGAATGGCAGCATGACCGCCTTATCCACAAGTGCCGTTCTTGGTGTTCAAATCAGATTAAATCAGTGTTAAAAATTGGATTAAAATGGATTACAAGATAAAAACTGGTTTCCTGTGTATACTCTTCATGTAGCTGTGCGCCTTGCAGGTGGCGCTTACGGCGTGCCACTAGTTTTTGGAATTACATATTCGTGCCTTTGGGGCAGAGCACGTGCAAAGTCTGCACAGCAAAACTGTGCAATGAGAATTTCTAAAAAAATGTGTACTTTGAGTAAAAACAAGGTAGGCATGCAATCATTTATTGTCAATTTGAACCACAGCCCTATGTGCCATGCCCCTATACACTGCATGAGGTATAGGTAAGTCACCCCTACTGCAGGCCTTACAGCCCTAAGCAAGGGTGCACTATATCACGTGTTAGGACATATCTGCAAAAGCAGATATGACCCTACAATATCAAGTCCATTCTTGGATATTGTAAGTGCACAGGGAAGCCATAGAGAGTACATGAGCTGGATACTTGTCAATATGAGTTTTCTAGCTCCATGATGGCTTCATGTACCCTAAGATATTTGGTACCACACATCTCATCATGATAAATCCTCAGTGGTGCCAGTGTTGGATTTATTACTAAATGCACACAGGAGACACTTTCGAGGGTCCCCTGAAAACCTACCAAGCAATGGTGTAGTCTCTGACTAGTCTTAGCCAGTCTGCCACCACAAAACATGTTTCTGACCTCATGGGGTGAGGGCCAGCGCTCTCAGAGGCCAGGAACAAAGCCTGCTCTGGGCGGAGGAGTTACACACCTCCCTCAGGACAGGATGACCTTCCGAGGCGGGAAGCTTCAAAGGCCAAGCTGACTTTTAAATGAAACCCAGGCATCTCCAGATAGAGGAGAATGCCAACTCCCCTTTCCTGCTCCACTTTTGGCGGGAGGTAAGGCGAGAAAATTAGTTAGATGGGGTGTGCCCACATTCAGCCAGCACCAATCCTAAGGTGTGGCAGACAATGTAGACCCCACTTTTGCAAATCCTCCATCTTGAGATAGTAGGAAAATAACCTATCAGGGCTAAGGTAGTGCCACTTCCCACAGGAAGTGGTCACTTAGAGAGTGTAGGCACCCTAAAGGTAGGCAGCCCATTGAATACTACCTGTCTCCCCCTTTAACACCACTAAATGTAGTATTTAGGTGGCATCCCCAGATCCTGAATTTAGATTTGATGGGAACACAGAAGAAAAGGACAAAGAAGAGCTGCTGACCCGAAGACTGAAGCCCTGCTGCAGAGAATTGGCGCTAAACCCTGCCTCCTGCCTTAAGGACTCGACAATCGTGGTGTGCTGTCTCATCCTGCAACTATGAGGCCTTTAAGAACCCCGGAGCTCATCCAGCCTTCTGCAAATCACTAAAGAACTCCCTTGGAGTAGAGGTACTACTCTCATGCAGTCCGCAGGCACCAAACCCGAGAAGTCTAGTTTGTCGACTTGCAGCTTCCTGGCAACTCTGACGCAGCACGCAAACCAAAAGTGGTACTTCAGTTTCAGAGGATCAGATCTGACTCCCCACCAAGCTTGGAGACACCAGGATCTACCGGAGCCGTGCCGCATCAATACTCAGCGTTCTGGACCCCATACAGCATTCCGCGAGATAAAGAATCCATTCCGGACTCCAACTGCCCAGGAAGCAAGCGCCCACCGAGAGATGCCGAGACCCCTGAGACCCGCTTCGTGAGTGGCCCAGCTGTACCGAAATGGCCTCCCCAAGCTGCCTGTTCCAGACTGCAAAGTCATCTTGACGCGCCCCGCCCGGCTCTCCTATCTGCTCTACACCCGGCCCGACCAGCCTTGGTAGTGACTGCCTTGGTAACGATGATCTAGCTGTGCTCCCATGGTCCTAAGGCCCTTGTGACCTGCTTCCTTGAGTGGGCCCCTTCGACTTACCTTTAAGCCTCTTTGTGCAATGTGTTTTCAAGCGGCCCCCTTCTTCATAGCGCACCTGCTACCAACGACCTCAATCCCCTGCTCCCAGCTGCATCCGGTGCGCTCTCAAGAATCCACTGGAGGAACATTGGGCCTAGCCTTGCTGCCTACTTAGATTCCAAAGATGAACCTTGAAATCCAACTGTGTGATTTTATATGCATTTTTATCTTTTCTCCCATTGACTTCAATGGTGTGTAATAGATCACAAAAGTAATTCATTTTGCAAACTTGAAAAATTCATAACTTAAAAAGTACTTACTGTAGAACAAAGTTCTTGGTCTGAAAAATGACGTAAAAATCGGTGTTATTTTTATGAATTGGTCTTGGATTTATTCTTTAGTGTGTGTCTCATTTATTGCCTCTGTGAGGACAAAAAATGGTTAGGACTACGCTCTGATAAGCTTAACTGCTTGCCCACACAGCCACAAATAGAGCGTTAGTATTATCTACTTTTGCCTCCATAAACCAGTCTAGGTCTTACTGGATTCTCTGCACAGTGTAATTCATTTTAGTGCACTATATAGAGACCCAGTGTCCTACAATTATGACATCTCAAAAGAGATCATTTGTGAGAACACTGTAAGGGCCTCATTAAAAAGTAACAGTGGCTCATTGGATGTTTTGCCCCGGCTTAATGACTACCATATGGACATTAGTCTGGATGGGGAGTTGGAGGTCAATGACTTCGTGGCAGGGCCAGGGGGTTAGAGGAGCTCCGACTCAGGGGCGGTGTCGAGGCCACAAGTCTCTTGTAACTTGTAACTCGTCGTACCAATTCTCTTCATGGTTTGGCTGGATGATATTATCACCTGTGTCAAAATTGTTATCTGAATATGTGCCAATCACAGAATGCAAAATATGTGTTCTCCCTTGTGACGTCTTGGGTGAAAGAAGCAGTACCTCTTCAGCAGCTGGAGGCGGCCTCGGTCGAACTGGCACCGACTCAAAGGCAGAGAGTACAGTAGGTCCCTCGTCTCCCGGTGTTGATGAAGTCTGCATCAGCGACGAAGTTCCAGGAACCAGCGTGGATCCCAGCACTGAAGGAGAGTGAGAACTGGAGCCAAAGGCAGCCCCACGATGGGCTCGGAGGCTAACTCATGCTAAAAATCAACCGGCCTGTGGTATACCGGATGGAGGACCTATAGGCTCCTTCGGGCTGAAATGGTGCAAGAGGGAGTCGGCAAGGTTCTGAAGAGTTGGAACATGGCCTCGCAGACCTCTTCTATCTGTTTTGGCATGACAAAAAGTTCCAGAATCTTGGGTTGTGCTGGACCGAGTTGCACCCTAGACTCAGATGTTGAGATCAAGAAGTACGGCGCTGCCCCTGCACTATCTTAGGAGAGTGAGAGTGGTGGGAAGGGGCTGAGTTCCACTTAGATTTCTTGTGTTTTTTTTTTTTTTTACTTACCTGACTACTTTGATCGAGACAAAGACTCCTGTGATTTCTGGATCTGGAAAGGGACTGGGACTGAACTTCCAAACTGGAGCCGTCCCTTCGCAGAGTCTTCTGGTGCTTGGCAATGTAGAGTTTCTCCTCGGGATCTTGAATGGCCTTCGGGTTCATCGACACGCAATCACTGCAGGGATTAGTTTTGTGACAACCCCAGGCACCAAAGGCAAACCTAGTGATGGTCTGTCACAGACATTAGTTTGTTTCAGTCCCTACAAAGTTTGGGAGGTGACATATCCCTTGCACACTATTTTACAACTTTTAGAGGTGATAGAGGTCTCAAAGAAATGACAGGGAGATCTGGTTGGTGGGGTGAAAAGAAAGGTACTGACATCAGATCCTGGGAGTGCACCTATTAAGACTCTGCAAGTAACTTCTGAAGCAGAGCAACATAACTGCTGAGCCACATGATGCCACCTACCTGCACACAGAGGTACTGCTAAACATTTCTGGATCCATTCTGACCCAGCAGCGGTCAGAACAGGTAAGCGCAGTGGGGCGGGGTAGGGGTTGGGCAGGCTGGGAGGGGGAGGAAGTCGACAGATGACAGAATAGGTATAATTAAATAAATTAATCATTAACTTTATTTATGATCTCAGAGATCCAAAAAAGTACATCACAATACAATATATTTAAAAGCACCAGTTAAAATTAACCATGTTTAAAAGACTAAAACATATAAAAGAGAGAATCCATCGTAAATTATGGGCTGGACATTATACAGTATTTCATTTCATTTCCGCCTTTCGGCATACTAGCTAAAAAGTAGATCACTTCATTAGCTTCCCCCGCCTTATCCACACAGCGTGGAGAAATCTGGAGATGCCAAAGACTATTAGTCTGCTAGTACCGATTGACAATTGCCTCAGAATTGCTAGGTAATGTCCCGGGCCAATATCTTTGCATAGGGGTACAATCCATCTTTTTCTCAATAATACATAATAAGGACAGAAAAAGAGTAAATGAACAATTGATTCCTGGGAAGATTTACACGCAGGACACAGATCATCAGCTGATATACTCGTGCACCACCTTGAACAAAAGAGTTTGGTAGGTAAGGTCTTATATCTAAACTGTAGGAACACTTTTCGGGCCAATGGTGGTATAATTTCCTCAATTGTTGCTTCAAACAATGGGGTACATTTATGAGATAAAAATACTTTTGTCAATCCTGAGGACTGTTCTGCTCGATCCAGGTTTGGTATTATTTCCCAATACATTTTTTTCAATTCCGCCCTCGAGGTACCAATCATTGTTTCTGGGCTCGACCAAAAGCTTTCCAACCCTACTCTCCCTAATAGATCACGTAGATAAGTAAACCACTTTAAGGATTCTGCCTGAGGGAATCTTAATAGATCCTTTAAAGCCTCACGATAGGGCTCCAGCTCAGTTACCGTCCAGATCCTATACCAGAATGATAACATTTTAAAATTAACTTTATATTTTACTTGTTTTTGAGCCAGATCTAAGTAAAAAGGGACCAGGGGTGTGCTAGCCGGAAGGCCAACCAATGATCTGAGAAACCGATTTTCTACTATTGATAGAGTGGCTTGGGAGGAGGAACCCCACAACTCCGCACCATAGAGTACCCCACCCAGGACTTTGGTGTTATAAATCTCAAGGGCGGGAGCAATCTGCCTAGAGACTGTCCTCTTATGGATTTTGCTTATTTGTGCAGACTGATGGATAAGTTGTAATTTTGATTTTTTAACCTGGGGACTCCAGTTAATTGATGGAGTAAGCCGGATACCCAGATAATCAAATGCTTCAACTTGCTCTAAGATTGTACTACCAGCCCACATCGTTCTTGTCTTCACTACTCCTCTGCCCTTATTAAAAACCATAAATTTGGTTTTTGTTTCATTTAAACTAAGCCCTCTATCCTTACAGAACTTTAAAAAGTCGTTTAAAAGTTGTTGGAGCCCTTGTGGTGATTTGAAATTAAAAGGGTATCGTCGGCAAAAAGTAATGCCGGAACTCTCCGTGACCCTATTTTTGGTGCATCGCAGCCATCCCTATCTAAACACTCGACTACACCATTTATAAAAAGAGTAAAAAGAGTGGGTGCCAACACACATCCCTGTCTTACTCCGCGTTTAACTGGGAAGGTTTCTGTTACTTGGTTGTTGGGTCCCCATCTCACCTGTGCAGAATTCTCTGAGTGTAAATAAATTAGAATGTTTAAAATATTTATCGGGATGCCCATCTCACGAAGCACCCTCCAAAGTTTTTCTCGTGGGACTAAGTCGAATGCTGTACGCAGGTCGACAAATGCGACATAGAGCTTACCACCCTTCACAGCCACTTCTTTCCAGTAAATACAAATTAGGCGAAACACCTGGTCCAATGTACTAATTTTAGAGCGAAAATCCGCCTGCAGATCGCTCAAAATGTTATCTTCCTTTATCCAATTCTGTATCCTGCCTAAAACCTGCTTACAGAATTTTTTTTTAAACGAATCAATAAGACTTATGGGCCTATAGCTCAGAGGTGAAGATCTATCCCCCTTTTTAAAAATAGGAACTATTTCTGCTATCCTCCAGGAGGATGGAATGGGAGCACCTTGCGAAATCAGATTGCACATCAAGTTTATATATTGGCTCCACAACATTCTGTCTTCCCTATACAAATCGTTTGGTATTCTGTCCTCATCGTGAACCCCAGATGGGGCCCACTCCTCCAGGGCCTCTCTAGCTATACTGGAGTCATCTCCGTAGAGGGAGCCAAAATGCGCAACCCACTCCTCTGGTTGGACTGTATGTTCGAGGGTGGGGCGTTCCCCCCTAAGCCAGCATACAGCATTCTTCCAGAACCCTTTGGGATCTCGATCTGCTAAAGCAGTATGTAGAGAGGTCCAGAGCGAGCCCTCCCACTCCTCCTTCTTAGCACCATCAGTGACTCTTTTGTACTCCACTCTACAGGTTGAAATTTCTGCTTGAATCCCTCGCCGAAGCGCACCAATAAGCGCCCCCTTTGCCTTCCTACAGTGTGAATTAAACCAGGGACTCTTAGTACCGTGCTTACTACCACTACATTGGCCCCCTTTACCACTTAAATTTTTGGATTGACTCAGTAGGCCTCTTACCTCACTAAAAAACAACTCATGGGAGGGCCCTAGATTTATAATGGCATCATTTGAACAAGAAGCGCTCAGATCATTAATAACTTGCCTTGCTTTGGCCTTTACTGTTTCTAGGGATTCCGGATGCCTCTCGACCCATGCCCATCTCAGAGCTTTCTGATCATTAGCACTTGTAAGTATACCTACCTCACGATTTGTCAGAGTGTTTGATTTAAGTGGGCCCTCTATAGACAGGCTAATAGTGAGAGGATGGTGATCACTCTCCGATCTTTTCACTACTTCCATGTCAACCAGTAGGGGCCAGAGGTGAGGGGTGATTAAACAATAATCAATTCTACTGGTTTTGCCCGGCCTATTGTAAGTATGTTCCCCGTTGGGGTCTGACTTTGACCTACCATTAATAGCTCTAAGCTCATGCTGGAGAGTTAGCGCAAGCACTTGAGCTGCTCTCTTCGACCATCTTACTGTTGGAAGATCTAAGGGGGGGATAGACCATCGACGATCCCAATCCTCCATTAGATCAGGAAGGATTGAGGTAAGGGGTTCAAAGGTACAGTTAAAGTCTCCTGCTACTATGGTTGGAATGTTATCAGAATAATTCGACAAGGCATCATCTAACTTGTGGTTTGTGTCTGTGTCGTCATTTAGGACACCTACTCTGTTATAGACATTGAAAATTCTAACCTTCCACCCACTAAACAGGATCACTTCAAGAGCCAAGATATCCTGTGAATCCACGTTAAGACGCTTGACTTTAGCCCCTAAAGTGGTTTTTACCCAGATTGCAAGACCTCCAAAAGGTCTACCCTGTTTTTTCTTCTTTGCATCAATTGCGTAAACTGAATAACCATCTCTATAGGGGGTAGCCAAGCTCCAAGTTTCCTGGAAGAGGATTAAATCATGGGAATCCACGAAACTACACCAATCAGGCTCCGATTGAAGTTTCTGAATCCCAGCAATATTCCACACCAGGATCTGGAAACCAAAAACAGAGATAATCCCCTCATCCGAGTCGAGATCTTTGACCGGAACACAATCTAAACTAGCTGCATAAGTATCAATAGCCAAGGGGAAAGTTACCTTTGGAGATTCATTTGCCGTACTTCGATTTATGCTAATAACATCAGGCCGATCAGCACAAAGGTCAGTGATCGGTATTGAATTTACCAATAACGAGGGGTTTAAGAGGGGAGAAAACAAATCCTGCCGGATATCAGGTAGCACAGCATTATCTGATTTCAGTCAATGTTGGCTACTTTTTATCCCACTAGGGCCGGGGCAAGAATCTCCCCTAAGCGATCTATGCGATGTTGTTCCTTCTTTAAGTGGATATTGATATCTGATCTCGATGGAGGTATTAGAAGGAGGGAGGGCACGGGCATCAATTGACAAAAGCCCTGAGACCATGGTTTCGTCAAAGAAACTAACTGCAATTGTATCTTTCCTAGCCCCCGGGTAGATAGTCTACTAACACATCTAATGTCATCCCTTATGATGGAGTAGCAGTGACGGGATGACCTCAACCAATGAATAACCTTATTTGTTAGTGAACTGTGATCCACATGTCCCCTATCTGAGGGTTTTGGAACATTTGTGAGATAGATTGTGCCTTGACTACCCTTACCCTCCGGCCCTCTGTACACTCCATCCCTTACCACCCCCAGGCCATATGTGGCTTCATGAGATGACCTACGTGTACAACCCTCATCCAAAGTCACCTCCCCTCTATCCGGGTATTTACGTCCCGGACCCCCACAGGTAGCTCCCTGAGGGGGACAATTTAATACTCTCTGGTTCCAGCACTTTGAGAGGGGTAACTCTAGAGATGATAGGGGTTGGGAAAAAGAGTTTGGTGATGGGGTTCTAGGGTTTTTCTCTATCTGCCCATGGTGTAATTCCTTCACGCAACTATCATTATCTACAGACGGTATTGCTAATATACTATTAGGGGGTAAGAGACGTGCTTCTCTCCCAATACCATTAGTGACCCTCTGGGTGAGACTCCGTACCTCCCCTCTGAGGGCAGCTACTTCTTCTCTTAGGATCTCAAGCAAGGACCTAAGCGCAGCCAATTCATTAGGAGGAACACCTCTGCCTTTAAATAAATAAATAATACCTATCCGTCATCTGTTGACTTCCCCCTGCCGTGCCCCCGCCCCGTCCCACCCCACCACGCTTGCCTGTGCCTGCCGCCACTGTTCTGACCCCTGGAGAATATTAAAAAGGTGAGGAATATGTGTCTTTATTAGAAATCCCTGCTTAGAGAAGCATTATTGTGCACCTGGAGAACAGCCTAGAAAGTATACTTAAAAGAAGGACAGACACAAACAAGTTCTGCAGTTTGAGATAATGTATCCACATCCCTTGTTTGGAAATTTTTGTAAAGTGGGACTCAAACCACCCACTTTGTTCCAGTTCCAAGTCCTTTATGACCAAGAAATGGAGTTGCACAGTAGTCAAAGGACTACTGTGCAACCAGGAATAATGCCTGCATGACAGCCAGTTTCCCGGAGATGAAAGTTTCTGGATGCCAGATTGTAGGTACGTGTCCCTTTTTGCATGGTTACCCCCCACTTTTTGCCTGACAGTTGATGCAACTTGACTTGATGTGCCCTGGGCCCCTGCCAATCAGGTTCCCAGGGCCTGTGTTCTTTCTCAAAGCTGTACCTTTGTACCCGCAATTGGCACATCTCTGGCCACGGGTAAGCCTCTTGTAAAAGGTAACATGGGTACCGTGGGCACTGTGACCAGGGAAGGCCTCTAAGGGCTGCAGCACTCGTTGTTACCACCCTTAGAGGCCCTGTACCTTAACACCCACACACTGCCATTGCAGGCTGCGTGTTGTGGTGCAGAGAAAAGTGAAGAGTCGACATAGCACACGCCCCTGTGTGCCATGCCTGCAACCCCCTGTCTGGGGCCTAGATAAGTCACCTCTCTAGCAGGATGCCCTAGCTCCCAGGTGAGGGTACAGTGCATGAACCCTGTACCCCTACAGTGTCTAAGTCCATTCTTAGACATTGTAAGTGTAGTAAAGCCATAAAGAGTATATGGTCTGGGAGTTGGTCATTACGAACTCCACAGCTCCATAATGGCTTTACTAAAAACCTGGAAGTTTGATAGCAAACTTCTCAGCACATTAAACCCACACTGATGCCAGTGTGGGATTAAATGTAAAATGCACTCAGAGGGCATCTTAGAGATGCCCCCTGAAAAACGCCTCACCCTGGTGTGGTTCCTGAATGACTGCCCGCCATTTGTCACCACCAGACTGGTTTCTGGACCCCTTGAGTAGAGTGCCTCCGCTCTCTGGGTTCAGAAACAAAGCCCGTCCTGGGCAGAGGTGTCATGCCTCCTCCCTCAGGATGTGTTGGGTCCACGAAGGGAAAGCTTCAAAAGCCTGCCGCCTTGGTAAGCTGTCCCTGCCTTTTGCTCCCCCTAGCAACTGGCTCCCACCGGTTCTGCCCCCACTTTGGGCAGGAGAATCACTGGGAAAACCAAGCTAGGAGGAGAGGAGTGCCCACCTTTGCCAACCCCACCCCTCAGGTGGGGGAGGCGAGGTGAAGCACACATCTTAGTCCCCTCCATCTTGAAGATGAGGGGACCCAGCCAATTAGGAAGAGGCTCATGTCCCCACTCCCACTGGAGGGTGGCATAATAGGGGGTGTACCCACCCCAAGGAAGGGACCCATTAGTCCCAACCTGTGCACCCCTTTAACGTCCCTAAATGTAGTATTTCGGGGCAACCCTGAACCTTGCCTCCTCAGATTTGAGGAAGAAAGAAGAAGGACCGAAGAGCCATGCTGACCCAGAAAGAAGAGGACACCAACTGCTTTGTCCCCAGCCCTATTGGCCTGTCCCGACTCCGACCTGACTACAGCAAAACCCCAGCATAGCCAGCAGCCCCCCAGAGCCCAGGGGACCTGCCCTGCAACCATCTTTAAGAACCTGTCTCCTGTGAGCACCAGATTTGCTCAAACAAAGACTCACCCACAGAATCCGGATCCAGGAGGCTCCGTGATTTTGCACCACTCTGCACTCGAGGCCCACGGCCCGAGTTGGAGTGGCCCAACACCATAAGGAGGTGTCCCCAGCGATCCTGACCTGGGATCTGGTGATCCCCGACTTCCTTCAAGCTTAAAGCCAACCCCTGCAGCTTCAACCTGAAGGGTCCCCCCGACCAGAGCTGGTAGGAAGAACCTGATGCCAAAAGATGCACCTGACGCCCCATGGCCTTGGGCGGCCCAACTGACGGTGTCCAGGCATCCCCCAACAACCCAACTTACTTCTCCAGCTGGTGGTCGCCTTCAGGAAGCCTCTCTGCCCGAGCCTACAGCATCTTTGCCGAACCGGAGAACTCTATTGGAATCCACAGGGCCCCCGGCGCCTCCTTGGCACTCTGTACCCGGCCGCCCCTCTGCCGCTGGTGGTGCAATTTGAGTGCCTACCTGAACCTTGGGGAACCTTGGTTCTAACTCCCAAAAACTATTCTTGCAGGTCATTTACTTACCTCCAAACCGATAACCATCTTTTCCCCAGAGGAACCAATGGTGTGATGTTTTGTTCCTCAAAATGTTGTTGAGTTGAACTTTTGTATGAAAGGAAAGTAACTGTGCTTTAGGTTGAGAATTGATGTACTTACCTATAAGTGACTCCAGCCAGTGTGTGATATCTCGGCATATCACCTCAATATCTAAAAGTAACTGAAAAGTGATCCACTGTATTTTAAACTGTTTAAAAGTAATACAAACCTGTAAACGATTCCAATACAATCCACAATTGCAGTTCTGTGTACAGCTTTGCATTTGAAATTGTTCTTACTTACCTGTGCCAAGTCCTGCTTGGTTTTACAAAATAAAATACAAGTACATCTTTTTACACTTACCTAATTGGTCTGGATTCAGTCTCTGAGTATGTGCCATCAGCCTTGAGTGAGTGAATACAATAAATGCTTAACACACCCTCTGGATAAGCCACACAACCACAAAGAGAGCTGTTAGTCTAATTTAGCCTCTGCTATACCTCTGAGGTCTCCCTGGAATCTGTGCACATTATACCTTACTTTGGTATAGTATATTCAGAGCCAGCTTCCAACACTGATGGAAGAGGTGTGTACCAGCTCTGAGGTCCCTAGTAGTGCCTAGAAGCCTGCCTGCCTCTCGGGGGAGGGAAGGAGTCTTCGAGGTCCTGCAGTAGGAGTGAGGTCCAGTTTGTCTCGGGTTGACGTGGGGCACCCAGGACAGACTGAACAAAAGCAATCTGGAAGGGATAATGGGTCTCCCCAAGATTCCTACTCTGGTTCCTGGAAGGAGTCGCAGTACTTCAACTACTGATACGCTAACACAGTTGGGATGCATCTGTTAAACAGTGGTCCTGTTCGAGGGCAGCAAATACCAATGGAGGAGAGCGCTCCCTGAGACTGCACTAAGGAGTCCGGTTAGGACTGGAACCCTTCCGTACCGGCTGTTACACAACACAAGAGCACCACCTGCTCTGACGGAGCAATGCCATCCATACGGCTGTGAAGGGATCCTTCACCCTATCACCACATTAACCTGCATCACAACCTCAAAGGAAAGGCTGGACGGGCAAGCTCTGGCTCTGATAACTCCAATAAAGATTTGCTGGTCCTCTGCAGCTCTTTCAGGTGTGTGGGAAAGCCTCCCTGGGTAAAAGGTGGCAGCCGAGGGGACTCCTGAGAACTCATCAATCCTAAAAAGAGGCAAGATAAAAAAAGCAGATTTTTTAAATGGGGAAATACAACTGCATCGAGCCATATTCACACTAAGTTTGACTATGCTTTGTGATAAGGGGAACTCAGAAGTTGGGGTGAGCACTTGGCAGGTCACAGAGAGGGAGTGGGGTTGTGAAACACCTACAAGAGGTGGCACCCAAAACCACCAACTTGGAAACGTTATTGAAGTGAGCAGCATTTAGTACAATTGTGTGACTGGGGTACTTTCTATTTTGGGCTAGACATTAATTGTATTGTCTCTTTTGGTTGATAGCTGAGTTGGGGCTCTAGCACCCCACACAACCTCCATAAGAAGCCTGGGATTGGTCATTCTAGCTACCCTTCAAATCAATTGCGAAAGAGGTACTTGGCCTAGTTTCATAGAGACATCAGTGGTAAACAGTCGCACCCCCCACGCAGGAGCAGCGTCGTGATTTCCCTGAACGCTCAGGCAGTGCCTGGGGAGGCTGGCCATGTTCTCCACAGGGCTGTGCAACACAGGGCCAGCCAAACTGTCATGTGCACTTAGAGGAGTCTAAACCACTCCTCCCCTGCTCTAGCATCAGGGAGCCAGCCCCACCCCGACTCCCGAAAGAAAAAGAAAATGATAATAACGTCTTGTTATTATCATTTTCTTTTCTTTTTTTCATTGCTGCAATAGCAGTGGGGCGATGCTCCTCCGCCTTAGCGGAGGAGCCGCCACTGGTTGGATTCACACATTACACAGCTATTTCATTGTGTCTACACTGCCTTAACAATGCAGTCTCCTACTTGCATTAACTGTATGACAGGGAACCATGACTTCTGGCTATAATGGGACAGCCGCCATTACTGCTAGCTACGGTGGACATTCGCTGCAGAATGGCAGTCAAAGTTGCCTATTGTCTCTATGGCTGCCATTGTGACCAGCCTTGATGACACATATACTATGGCTGTCAGCCATGGTAGACATTACATCAGTGCTGACCGTCATGCTCACCCATTATTAGCACGGGGACCATGGCGGCCAGCAAGAACAGATGGACATGGTGGACAGCCATGACAAACCCCACATTGTGGACAAGAGCACAGTGATATCCCCTGCAATATCCATGTTTTTTAGATGATAGGGGGACAAATCTACATGAACATTGTTGTCATTTGTTTAGTGGCGAGATTGGTGTTCTTATCCTTACTGTGTAGCTAATGCTCGTGGCATTGAATATCAGAGACAAAATAGCTGGGTGCCTAACCTCACAATCTCATACACAAAAATCTATTAGCTCATTGTCAGTGAACATGGGTGCTCCTCCTCTGTAACTCATGGTAGTAGAGGCCATGATTTTGGATCCTGTTCAACTTGGGCTATAAATGGATGGTTTTTAATGGTTTGAAGGTTATGCAGCAGCTGCTGCTCTTTAATTAGTGCTGTGCAGGTATGTGCTATGGAGGAAATTCTACCATAGAGGACAGCAGCTATTCAAAGGTTTATGTGCCACAGAGGTCATCTGGTTAAACAGATCCTCCTCAATGGCATAGTGGCGGGGAATTTAATAAACATTGGCAAAGCCAAAAGGTCTTGCCTTTTGCCTTTGCCAGTGCTTTTTGCTGATGCTGTTTAGTATTGACAAAAAGAAAAAAATAATGGTTCTCGCCGCTGCTGAACAGCATTGGCAAAAAAACAAGTAATTTTGTCCCTGTGTAAAAATGTATGCATGCTTACAAATCAGGACTTATGTGCATGCAAATGTCATCATACAATGACAATATTTTCTTTTTTCATTTACTGTTCCAAGATGGCAGACACCCATCTTGGAGCAGTAAATAAAAAAAGGTGTGCGAAAGCATATTTGTGGAAAGCTGGAGGACTGGTTGCAAATTACAGCTGCGTGTCCCTCCTGATAAGTAGAAAAGAAAAGAAAAAAGGGATGCAAAGGGGTAGGGAGCCAAGGAGAAGCAGAATAGTTCGGGAGTGAGTCAATTATATTGACAAGTGGCAGTGAGCAGTGAGTGGCGGGGGAGCAATACAGGTGCTAGGGTGATAAAAACAATAATAGCCAAAGCCAATAGGTTTCGGCTATGCAACAGCTATTTGCTTTGCCAATGTGTTTTAGTCATTTTGTACACCAGCATATAGCGGTTCGGCATGGCTTAAGGTTTTTGGCATAGAGGAGAGTAGTGTGGAGTGGCGTTGAGTGGCTTAGAATGATGTGTCATAGAGTGGAGTGCTGTAGAGTGGAGTGTTGGAGAGTGGTGTGATGTGTCATAAAGTAAAGTGGAGTGTCCTGGATTAGAGTGGAGCAGAGTGGAGTGTCGTGGAGTAGAGTGGTGCATAGTGGAGTGATGTAGCAAGGCGCAGAATGAAGGGCCATAGGGTAATGGAGCATAGAGTGCAGTAGAGGGGCATAGAGTGCCATGGCATATTGTGGAGTAGAGTGTTGTGGAGAGGTTAGAGTCGAGGGGCGTAAAATGGCATAGCACAGAATGGAGTAAAGTGTTGTAGAGTAGAGGAAAGTGTCATAGAATGGAGTGGCAAAGAGTGGAGTAGACTGGAGTGGCATGGAGTGACGTGGAGTAGAGTGCAGTAAAGTGGTGTACAGTGGAGAGGCATAGAGTGGAGTAAACAAGTGGTGTAGATTGTCGTAGGGTGAAGTGGAGTGTCTTAGACTGGAGTGGCATTGAGTGGTGTGGTGTAGAGTGAAGTATCATAAATAGGAGTGTTGTGGAGGGCCCTTGAGTGTTGTGGAGTAGAGGGTCATAGAGTGGAGAGGCATAGAGTGGAGTAGAGAAGAGTAGAGCAGAGTGGCATAGAGTGGAGTAAAGTGTCATAGAGTGAAGAGGCATAGAGTAGAAGGGTGTAGAGTGGTGTAGCATAGAGTGGAGTAAAGTGTCGTAGAGTGGAGTGAAGTGTTGTAGAGTGGAGTAGTCTGGATTGCCATAGAGTGAAGTGGAGTAGAGTGAAGTGGCGTATCATAGAGTGGAGTAAAGTGTCATAGAGTTGAGTGGTGTACAGTGGAGTGGTGTAGAGTGGAGTGTTGTAGAGTAGACTGTCCTAGAATGGAGGGTCATAGACTGGGGGGTTGTAGAGTGGAGGGTCATAGAGTGGAGTGGCTTAAAGTGGAGAAGAGTGATCTAGAATGCAGTGTTAGAGTGGAGTAGTGTAGAGTGTCATAGAGTGGAATGGAGTTGAGTGTAATAAAGTGGAGTATCAAGGAGTGGCGTGGAGTAGAGTGGCATAGAGTGACATGTCATAGAATGGCATAGAGAGTTGTAGAGTGGAGTGAAGTGTCGTAGAGTGGGAGGGAGTAGAGTGTAATAGAGTGGAGTATCGGGAAGTGGAGTGGAGTAGATTGAAGAAGAGTGTCGTAAAGTGGAGAATCGTAGGGTGGAGTGGCATAGAGTGGCATGGAGTGGAGTGGTGTGGAGTGGCGTAGGGTGGAGTAGCATAGAGTGTAGTGGAATGGTGTAGAGTGGAGTATAGTGACTTAGAGTAGAGTGACGTATAGTAGCGTGCCGCACAGTGGAATAGAGTGGAGTGGAGTCGGGTAGAGTGGAGTAAAGTGGAGTGGCGTAGCGTAGAGGAGATTATAGTGTCATAATGTGTCGTGGAGTAGAGTG
>CAWUFW010026172.1:0-36125 GCA_963921515.1 Calotriton arnoldi | reverse complement strand
ATACATATATATATATATTATGTATATATTAGTACCTCTTTGCTGCAGACAATTTTTGCAGACTCCAGCTAGCTTCCATACTGTTGGGGATCCCTTTATGCTGGAGGCCTGTTGTAGGTCTCGTGCGGCAAGTGCATCACCGAAATTGCAGCTTTAATTACAGCTTCTCTGATATGAACAGGGGCCAAGAGTGCAGTCAAAGCATTGTCACCCAGGGCGGAGTGGGCGAGTGACAGCGGAGGAGCTGGAAGGGGTCGGCGCATCGGAGGGTTCCTTTTAATAGGAACCCCTGATGCCCAATCTTACTAGGGTCGGCCTCTCTCTCCCCTGAGCGCAAGGTCGAATTTCAGCGGAGCACTGCTACCACTACTATAACTCCTGACTTCTTTCTGCTCTGCAAGTGTTCTGATTCTCAGAATCACCACATTTGGGCAGATTAAGGACCCTAATCAGTGCTTAATTCGAGCCGGTGGTTTCCGGTGGTCAGCACCAGCACTTAATTGTCAGCACCAGCACTTAATTGTCAACACCAGCACTTATGACAGCTGCCACATGCTTGCACTGTTTGTGTTATTTAGAGATGAGCAGAACAACAGATATTTATTAAATCAATATACAATGAAAACAGCTAATACCTGCCGCCCAAGCATTCTTGATTGTTTTGGGGGCCTCAAATAGACTGAATTGTCACACTTACACACAGGTACTGTCATTGGCAGCGCTGTCACAGGCAGTGAGTGGTGCAAGCTGCAGTGGCCTCCTGATGAGGGACCTAGCACGTACTTTTTTTTTACAAATTCAGCACTGATAATATGCAGGGATCTGGTGCTTTGACGCCTTACGGATCAGAGCTTTCTTAAAGAGGGGTCATCTTCTTCCGCCTCCAGCTCCACCCCCTGTTGTTGCATTCTTAAAATGTCCAGAAGAAATATTTTTTTCAAAGGGCTGGGTTTGAAAGCTGGTGCATTCTGTCTGCATCTATTGTTCAAATGACAGTAATGGCAATCTTTCAAAAGCACAAAATAAAATAGTAATTGTAATATGGCATAAAAGAAAACAGCATTAAATAAAAGCCTGACTTTAGAGCTGAAAAGAGTTTACAGTAAAGATTGGAAGACACTGTTTTCTGATCTCATCGCAGGCAACCAGCTGCTATTACAAAGATGCAGGAATGCGTTTCCAAATCGATAGGCAGTAGGGATCGTTAAACAAAGGTAGCATACTCCCTAAGTCAGTAGATTTGGCAAGTATGAAACTAGCAACAGGTTTAATTCTTAACCTCGATGGACGAATAGCCTGGAATGTTCCTCAGTTGACCTCACCTAGACTAAGGAATTATCTCCCTCTGCTAATCCCCAGGGTGTGGGGTGAGGCTCAGATGGTATCTCCAAAACAACTGGTTGTTCTATGCATTTTTATTCTCAAATATTGCAGATCTGGTTGGGAAATTGGATAGCCCAGGTTGGCTTTCCTTTTATAGCAACTACGAGGTTGTGTTTTTCCAAGAAACTTAGTTAACTGAGCCCTGCCTCTTGGATAATTACCAATGACCCAGATACAGGCCACCATATGCACCTGGTCTGCTGGTAGTACTTTGGGCTCTTTAGGTAGCTCATGACTTTGAGTGAAAAATGACCAATCTCACATTTAATTTAGGGACTCTCAAGTGCTTGAAATTACCTAAAATAACACCGATGAATTTGTATTGCTTACTTTTTTAAATTCTATTTTGTGAATAGTATATCATAACATTTTTCAGAGATGTCCGATTTATTTGCTGTTGTGATCTTTATGGGTTCCTAGGTAGAAGTGCAAACCCTACATTCTTTTTGCGAAAAGAACTTTAGTGGTTATTGATATTGGAATTTATGTGCACTCACAAATTAGTGTAAATGGGCGGTTTCCACAAGACACACTCGTCTATGTTCTGTTCCCGGGTGAGAACCTCCAGTGAAATTGCTTATATTATGATTTCTGAGTTATGTCTTGTTACCTGTGCAAACGTTTTTGCATAATTGATACATTAGAGAACGATACTTATTCCGGACTTTAACCTGCTCCCTTAATAAACGTTTACCCTCCATTATAGATCAGACCAGGACAGGTAAGTCTAATTATTAAAAGGTGATGGGATCACTGGAGAAGGACAGGTCTTGTTACCATCTCAGGGAAAGTTGTACAAACACCCATGGCTCCTCTCTTCAAATGCCCTTCACACTCCATAGATGACTCACCTGTGATCCAGGCATTTTTCGAGATAAACAAGGAGATAGCTAAGGCAAACTGGCCAATATTCCTGCTCTCAGGTCAACCACGGAAAGGGCTGGCTTTCTGGGGGCTACAGTAGATGGAATTATATACCTAGCTATAAGATACCAAGACAAAAAGATGTAACTATTAGTATATTACAAGTTACACAGAGTGAGGAATTCTACACCATAAAAGATGACCAGGGATGAGTTGGAAAATAAAAGGGCTGACCCTTGTTCTTCACGTTTCTGGAGGCTATTCCCTTGTGATGGAAAGGGATGTAGTAAACTCAAGGACCTGGATAATGTCAGAGCAAATGAAAGATGGGTGGGCAATTCTCTAACTTGAATGACAGCTTTGTGGAGGATGTAGGTGTACCGGGAACAGCTCCCACTACTCATAGTATAAGTTTTATTCCTCTGAAAGTTATTCTAGCATTATGGAAAAGACTTGGAAACAAAAGTCGGGTCAGTTGGCATTCTGATATACAATTAAAAGTATGATGTCGACCAATGACACCTTTTCTAAACAGGTCATTCATTACTATCAATCTCACCATTACCCTGTCACTGTTACCCCACCTCTGTCTGTACCACATTACTCTTTCCAGCACTGTACTACGACGCTGCACTATAACTTCCAAACACTACACCATGACCCCCAGAACTACCACCTCTCAGGACAACATTATCTTCTTCCAGGCCCATACTTCTACACTTGCATCATACTACCAGGCCACTACAAGACTAATTCTTCCACAACTGCAGTAACACCCCAAAATACCACACTACTCTGCCTACAGGACTGACCTGCCACACCACATCCAAGTATGAGCAGACACCACTACTTCATTACATTCTCTGGACTGCTCTACCTCCAGCAGCCCAGCACCTCCACCTACCAGATCCACATTTGCATCGCCACCACAACACTGCCACCCAAAGAACCAAACTGCTGTGACCATCAGTGTGTGATTACCTTCAACCTCAACACCACAACCCATTAACATCACGATATATACCTGTTGTAATGCTCTTATCACATGTGTAATGTTTATCACACACATATACACCCCTTTTCTTCCCCTCTCCTTTTCCTCCTTCCTTCCATTTCAACCTTCCTTTTCCCCCCTTTCCTTCCTCCAATTGGTACTTACCCATCCATAGAATCTTCAGGTGAAGCTCACCATAGAATGTTGAGATGCTTCAGACCTTTGCTGGTGTTTGAGGATCACGGTTGAATAAACAACTTCTCTACGCTGTGTGATTCTTCTATTTACAACAATTTGGCAACGATTCGCGCTGCGCTGGGGACAGCTCCTGATTCTCTCCCCAGTTTCTACAACACCAGTGATCTGCGTTCTGTCACCGCTCGTCACCTTCAAGCTTTACTTCGACTTGTGAGCGTGGTGTGAAACGCTATTCTTCATTGCTGATCCCAGTTGGTGAGTCTTATTCTGCTTTGACTCTTTTGCCTCGCACCTCTGGAGAAGTTCTACCTTTCACCATCTTTACGTGACGGTGACTGTTACTGCCTTTATGCACCTTCTCTTTCGTTGTCTGCATTTGTGAGCCCTGTGACGCCTGCCAGCTATCTTCAGCGCTGACAGGCACAGCTTGCTGCCGTTGTTCCACGAGTATTCTCACTCCCTTTTCCTCCTGGTTTTCTCCCCGGTGCCGCGCTCTGTCCCGCCTTGGACGTGTGGTGCCCGGAGTATTGCGGAGGAACTGCCGAGAATTCTACTCGTGTGTCTTTCCTGACAACGAGCACCGCTCCGACCTCTACCTCACTCTTTGAGGTGTGGTGTCCGTTTCGCTGTAGTAGGAGCCGCCTAAGACCATCCACTCGTCCGTCTGACGACGATGGGAAACACCCACCTCACCACTCAAGAAGCTGTGAGGATTTCCTTGCACCCGCCTGACGACTATCAGCGTCTCCGCTCCTCCCCCTTTCCTCTCAGCTGCCTCCTGTTGACGCCGCTCGCTTCCTCACCTTCTGTTCACCCATTTAGGTGGCGTACATCAATTCACCGCTTGGGAGACACCCGAGGAAGTTTTGTCAGCTGTTTAATTAAGAGCAACGCTATATTACAAACAACCTTTTTACTCTCTAGAGTGTGTCATCAGGAATTTCTTGTGGAGAGCGAGTCATTCACCTTTTGGTGTTTTCTTTTGACATTTTGGTAATCGTTTACTCTTATTACCTCAGAAACGAGTATTACCAAAGAAGGGACATTAAATCGTCTCGTCAGTTTCCATTGTTGGGTGCCTTTTTTTCTTTTTCTTCGCTGATAGGCACAGCCTTACTTACATAACTATTACTTTTATCCTCTGACATTTTCTCAATATCCTTTTAGCTCATTGTATTGCCTTCTATCACACAGCAATTTTTTTTTTTTTTTTTCTCTTTCTCTCTATCTTTCCACATTTATTTTTCATTATCTCTGTTATACTTCTATATCTTTTCCCCTTACTAATCTTCCTGATTCTTTTACTGGTCTATCTTATACTCCCCATTTCCTTCTACTCTCTCTTTTTCTCCATTATGGCATCGTTCGCAATGTCACATCCTCCTTCATTTTTGAACGATGCAGGGGAACCACCCATCCCCTGGGAAAGATGGGTGAACCTCTTTGAATCGTACCTTATTGCAATAGGGGGTGATAGATTTTCCTCCATACATAAACATCATATTTTATTGCATAATTTGGGGAAACATGCTAGAGAAATATTTGATGATCTTCCTGAACTTATAATTGAAGGTGAAAATGTTGATGATGATGCACATGGTGAGCCACAACTGGATGTATATCAAAACACTCTTAAGAAATTAGAATTACAATTTGGAGAAAAAATTAATGTGGTTCTTGAAAGACATAAATTATTTTCGAGGTCTCAAAGAAAAGATGAAAAAGTATGTAATTATATTGCTGCTTTAAGGGGACTAGCATCTACTTGTGATTTTGGTACCTTAACTGAATCCCTTATCAGGGATCAATTAATTAGATGCACCAGCGATAAGAAAATTCAAGAAAAACTATTAGCTGATGCTCCTGATTTAAAACAAGCAATAGACATAGCAAAAAGCATTGAACACACTGCTTTTTGTATGAATGAAATGAAAGATGCTGTTGAGATAAAGCAAGTAATAGACAAAGGAATCTACAAAGTGTCTACAAAAGATGAAAAGAATAGATCACTCCCTACTGAGCCCTTTAAACAAAAATCAGAGAGTAGCAAACTAAAATGCTTTAGGTGTGGTAACCCGAATCACCTAGCAAATAACATCAAATGTCCTGCCAGAAATGTAACATGCAGAAAATGTAACAAACGAGGGCATTTCTCAAAAGTTTGCAGAGACATAAGAGGTAATGTTACTCATATGGTAAGCGATGAAGTTGGTCCTAATGAATATATTATTTTCCAAATTGCAGACAATAAGGAGCTTCCTATTACCAACTACCCCAAGTGCAAACTTTTGTTGGATAATGTTCCGTATACTGTGTTTGCAGACTCTTGTTCCCCGTATACCCTTATTAATGAGTCTTCATTTAAGGAAAAATCAGGAAACAAAGATTATGCATTATTACCTCCTGATATCAACCCTGGGGGTTACAACCACAATCCCATACCTTTGGTGGGCATGCTTCTTATGCATATTAATTTCAAAGATAGAAGCACTTTGGGCAAAGTTTATATTACAAAAAACGGCTCAAACTTGTCAGGGTGGAAACACCAAAAAGACTTGGGAATTAAGTTGGACCCCAATGCACCTGAACCTGTGTATTTAGTTGAAAGATCTGTTGTTGGTAAAGAAGTATGCGAAAAGTTTCCAGAGGTATTTTCCGACAAATTAGGTTTGTTAAAAGGTTTCCTGCACAAAATAAAACTAAAGAAACAACACAAACCTGCAGTTCACAAAGCCAGATCCATTCCACTATTAGTACGAGACCCACTCAGAAAGGAATTAGACAAATCGGAAGCTAATGGTATAATTGAGAAAATTGAGAGCTCAGAATGGTTAGCCCCCATTGTATTAGCATCCAAGGAGGGTGGAAAGGGTATTAGGCTCTGTGTTGACCTTAGAGACCGAAATGCCAACATTTGGGTGGACAGACACCCTCTCCCCAATATCAACGAGATGCTCAGTGTCATACAGGGAGCTAAGTATTTTAGTGTCCTAGACCTTTCCTCAGCTTACCACCAGGTAGCTCTCCACCCTGATTCCAAAGCCCTTACCCCTTTCATTACGCCTTTTGGGGCATACCAATTTTGTAGAATGCCGTTCGGGTTGGCATCTGCGCGGCAGTGTTCCAACGCATCATGCAACACATTCTTCAGGGAACCAACAAGGTGCTGTGTTTCCAAGATGACATCCTAATATATGGGGAGTCAAAGGAGGAACATAACAAAGTATTAGAAGAAGTTTTTGGGAAGTTGAGCAAGGCTGGGTTCACTACACAGAAGGACAAGTGCAAAATAGGCGTTGAATCCGTGGTGTATCTAGGTCATACCATCTCAGGCGAAGGTATTAAACCAAAAACCAGTTTAGTGGATTCTGTCAAGTTGGCTCCTGCACCTTCTAACAAAGAGGAATTAAAATCATTCCTAGGGTTAGTAGAGTACATGTCCAAGTATGTTAAGAATTTTGCTGAGCAAGTGCATTCTCTCAGGAATTTACTAAAAAAAAGTACTCCTTTTGATTGGGATGCACAATGTCAAAAAGATTTTACACATATAAAACAGTCAGTCATGGAAGCTCCCATCTTAAGTATGTTTGATCCCAATGCAAAAACCACTTTGACTACTGACGCCAGCATGAAAGGGTTGGGAGCCTCACTCACTCAGAGTATTGATGGGCAAGAAAGAGTAATTGCTTTTGCGTCTAGAACACTGAAAGACCCAGAATGCAACTATTCTACCACAGAAAGAAAGGCTCTTGTGTGCTACTGGGCTATAAACCATTTAAAATTCTTTCTGTGGGGAATTCCATTCAACCTGAGAACGGACCATAAACCTTTACTGCCCATGTTCTCCACCAAATGTATTGAAAAAGCCTTGCCACGCATTTCCAAATGGGTGTTAGCTTTACAAGGCTTTAATTTCACGATGTGTTATGTACCTGGTAACAAGAACCAAATTGCTGATTGCCTGTCCAGACTACCCATAGACAATGAGAACTCCCAGTGTAACCCCCTGATGAAACCATACTGTCTATTGATATTCCTGCAATTAGTAAGGATGAATGGGAGAAATGTAAGAAAGATGATACCAGTTTTACTGATCTTAAGAAATACATTTGCAATGGGTGGCCCAAGAATTGTAAAGACTTACCGGAAAACCTTAAATCTTTTTGGATTGTGAAAGATGAATTGTCCATCATTAATGATCACATTTATAGAGGGAACAGAATCATTCCCCCCAAGAACATGTATGAGCGCATCATTGATATAGCTCATGAAGGTAATCCTGGTAGGAGCATGACGAAAAGCAGGATTAGACAAGATTATTGGTTTCCCAACATGGACTCCATGGTGGAGAGTATTGTGAAAGGCTGTTTAACTTGCGGATCCAGTGACAAGGCTAAAGTCATTAGCAAGGCCCCACTTATTCCTGTATCATTTCCTTCTAAACCATAGGACAAGTTGGGTCTATACATCATTGGTCCTTTGAATCTACTGAACTATTCCCAAAGATTCATGTTTGTACTTATTGATTCCCATTCCCATTGGAGTTCCACAAAATTTGTCTCATCCATTACCACCTCTTCCCTCATTGAATTTCTTAAAGACGTTTTTTTCTAAAGAAGGCATACTGAGTAGTTTAATTACGGATAACGGGGTTCAATTTACCTCAGATGAGATGACACTATTTTTGAGTAAATTGTCAATTTTCCATCTCAAATCCCCCCTTTACTGTCCCAAAGCCAATGGGTTGGTAGAGAGAGAAAACAGAATGATAAAAAACACCATTCAATTGGTCCTATCCTCTCATGAACCTGTAGAAGAAGCTATAAGGAAAATGCTATGGTCATACCACATCACGCCCAACACCATCTCGGGGGTCTCCCCCTTTGTTTCCCTCAAAGGAAGGAACCCTGGTTCCAAACCTACTCCCAATTGGCTTAACGGGGGGCCCTGTTTGGGTAGACAGGGATACAGTCATGGAAAAGGTTGGGCGTCATCAACAAGATTACAAATCCAGATACAACCAGAAATGGGGTACTGTCAATAAAGATTGGCGAGAAGGTCAATGGGTAGTTATCAAAAAACCCAACGTATATCGTTCCAAAGTTTCCTCATTCTCAAAACCCTTAAGAATCAAACGTGTAAACAATAACTCTGAAGTGCTGGAAGATGGTTGTACCTGGATCATGGACAATTTAGCTCACTGTCCCAAAGTGTGTCTTCCATTGTCTTCCAGTGAGGACAATCCGGATGCATCCACCTCAAGCTCTCAAGAACTAAAGAGCATCAGGAATCGTCGACCACCATCGTGGCAAGCGGACTATGATATGTAACCCTCTTCTGTTATTCTCCGGATGTTTCTTATCCTTCCACCTAGTTATCAGGTTACCCTCCCACTTTGTTTCCTTTGCCTTATGCAAAGGGAGATGTGTTGTAATGTTCTTATCACATGTGTAATGTTTATCACACACATATACACCCCTTTTCTTCCCCTCTCCTTTCCCTCCTTCCTTCCATTTCAACCTTCCTTTCCCCCCCTTTCCTTCCTCCAATTGGTACTTACCCATCCATAGAATCTTCAGGTGAAGCTCACCATAGAATGTTGAGATGCTTCAGACCTTAGCTGGTGTTTGAGGATCACGGTTGAATAAACAACTTCTCTACTTCATGCTGTGTGATTCTTCTATTTACAACAATACCCATGCACTCAAGGCCATATTATACCACTGCATTACTGGTCCATCCCTGGCTGGCGACATGAACCTAACACTCCATAACTACACAGCCTACCAGAAACGTTTCAGCTTGTTCACCCTGAATGAATTCAAAGAATTGTGCATTCTGATGGTTGCGATGTGATCATTTTTATATTTTAAGTTCACTCTTCAAACGTGCATAAAGGCAAAATCGAAGCTATATATGGAGATACTGTTGCACTATTTACATAATTTTAAGGGGCTGGTATGTGATGCCTAAAGGAAGCCTTTTGGTTCACGCTTTAGTGTAATGAAACCTTACAATGAGCCAGCAGGCGAGTGTCTGTGGCACCTAAGATGCCCTGGAATGATCAGAGCTTTCGATCTAGGTCCGTAAATCTTAATAGTGCTCATTTGGGTTTTGGTTCTATCCTAGAACCCCTTGCAATGACTCTTCCTGCATTATCCCAAATGAATGATTTGAAAAAATGGCACTAGGTAATACGTCGGTAGGGCCATATTTTACACGCATATTTTATTCCAGATTTATTTAAAAAAATATTCACATACTGCAAATATAACAATAATATTAATATGTACATGCATAGTAATCATCGTTGCTAATGGGAAACTTGCGCATTTACCAGTTCATAGTATATGCCTTGTTTTGCTAGTAGCTCGCTGTGAGTGCCTTTCATTTTTCCATTCTGAAATACTGCAATGATGTCCGCATTCTGTACAGTCGACAGGCGGTAAGCAATAACAATGCAGGTCCGGCCGAGTCTGGTGTTGTCAAGGGCTCTCTGTACAACCTGCAAATAGCAAAGATGTATTTTTGTCATATTTTGTCAATTATTTATGACTACAGTTCAGAGGTCAAATCCCAAATGTCCGCCATTCAGCGTACCTGTTTCGATAACACACTGTTTACCCTCTCACAAAACGCATATGGCAACGACTAGACCAAAAAACACAGGCGTAATCATTATGATTTTATTGGAAAACAATACCCCTGGTTCTATTTAAATACTTTTGTTTATGACTATTGCACACTACACATGGCCAGCTCTGACACAAAACCAAAATCAGACCTGACAAAACCTTTTATTAACCCTCACCCTGCTTGAAGGACTGTAATGGGGTCGCCGGGGCATATTTGTGTCACGGCAGTCCATCATGATCTGAATACATTCTCCTGCTTGCAGTGTATTGGGTAAATGCCAGAGTGGCAAGGTGGCCTGTTCCGCCCTGCACATGTCAACACTATGGGATAAACCCTACATGCAGATGCACAGAGACAATATGATATTTTTACCTTGACTGAGGGAGCGTAAGGTCATCATGACCGGCTTGAAACCTTGCTTGCCTCTCATAAGTCATGGCCCGTCCCCAAACTTAATATGCATTGGAAAAGCCAATATGTCTGGACTTCACATGCTGGGGCAATGACTAATGAAAAAAAAAATGTGTTACTGCAAACATATCCGACAAAATAAAACGAAAAAAGAAAACAGGATACCACCTGAATGGGACCACCATATGTTTGTAATAAACATCAAAAAAACATTCACTGATGTGGATGTTTTATTGGTGATATTAAAAAAAAACAAAAAAAAACTAGCTACTCAGTTGTACCATACATTGTACTATTTTATTAACAATTTTGATTTTTGGCATTTCCAAAATTAAAACAAAGCAGTACTGTATAAAGACTGAGTCAGTTTCTTAGGATTACCGTTGTTAGTAATAAACAATCGAACAGTTTCTTAGATTTACAATCACACTGTACCAGCAGGAGCAAATAAACACCTACCAGGGATGGGGTTATGTTCTTTCTTTTAGGAGTACTAAATGCCATAAGATAATATTAATAATAATACACATTTAAAATATAAACAATAACTGTGTTCAATATAAACAACTGTGTCTATGCGTCTCTAAGGCAGTTGTATGACGGAACCACACATGCAATTACTTTGCATGCCTTAACAATGCAGTCTTTACCAAGACCACGGTCTTTACCATGACTGTGTCTTTATCACACATGCCATTGCAACTAATTTTGTTACAAAGGCATGATTGGTAAAGGGATATGAGTGGTAAAGGTTACACCCCAGCCCCCACCCTGAGCCCTAAAACCCGTCCCCCAGCCCTGAAAATTGCCCTAAAACCAGCTCTAAAAACTCCCCAGCCCCCACTCTGAGCCCTAAAACCGGCCCCCAGCCTTCAAAACTACCTGCCCTGAGCCCTATAACCCAGTCACCAACCCTGAAAACTACCCCAACCCTGTCCAAAAAATACTCACCAAGCCACAGGCAGGAAGGAAGGTAGCAGGATGTCCGGGCATGAAGTCTCCAACACCTCCCACCCGCTGCCCATTTGGTCCAAGTCTAGAGCACTGACTGCCTTTACCACACACATGCCTTTACCACCTCTACAACGAAAAACGTTGTAAAGGCATGCGTGGTAAAGTAATATGTGTGGTAAAGTCATATGTGTGGTAAAGGCAAGCGTGATAACGCTTGCATTGTAACGTCATGCGTGGTTCCAACCGCATTGTTAATTCCATTGCCCTTCTAAGGCTTATTACAGAATGCAAGAACAGCATCAATTAGAGCAAAGCCAAGGGAGTAGGAGGGGGGCGGGCAGGGGAGGGCAATCCATTCTATCTTCAGCAGCACCAGGATCCACACCTACCAGGACTCCACCCCACAGTCTACCCCTCCTCAATGTCAACTGTAGACCCATCTCCAGGGGACTCCCATTCATCAATTACTCCCCTCTAGAGGTGTGCAATTGGTCTGCGTCGAAAACCCGTAGCTTCCTCCCTCTGAAGTGCCCTTTCCTCAGCCCGTGCCCAGCAAGTAACATCAGACACCCATGTCTCCACGCTAGGTCCCTTTGGTGATTTCCAGGCCATGGGCCAGACGTTGATTGGCCAAAACCAGGGCCAAGTCCACAAATCTGTTCCCCACCTTTTTGAGGGCAAGCCTACTGAAGAGACCCAGTAAACAAATGCTAGTGTATTAGTGAGTGAGCTAGATAGGGCCTTATTAAAGCGAAATATTACCTCACCCTATAACCCTGCAAGCCCAGAACAACCCCAAGTCATATGTCCAAATTCAGCATCTAGAGTGACGCAGCAAGGGCAACCTCTAGGCTCCCCACCATAAATTGCCTGGATCCTGTGAGGATGTGAGATATGTCCTATGAGTGTATTTAAATTGAAAATATTTAAGACGTGTGTTGTGAGAAACCTTCTACATTGTACTCTTTTGGTGTGAAAGCAGCAAGAAGAAATCATCACCCAATCAAGCACTCAAATTTTAGCAGCTACAAGGTCACAATGCCCATTAAACACTTTATAACAGCAATTTAAAAAGGACTCAGGAAGCAGCCGCGGCCTGTGCAGGTAAGAGCGGTGGGGCAGTGGGGCTGGGTGAAGGGGGATTTCGATGCACAATGACGAGGGAAAATTTATTATTTATTTAATTTTCCCTCGTCATCGTCCGTCGAAATCCCCCCTCACCCGGCCCCAATGCCCCACTGCTCTTACTTGCACGGGCCGCGGCTGACAGGAAGTAAATCACCATCTAAATGGGCATGTAAAAGAAATAGTTACTCAATCAATCAATCAATCAAATCTTTATTCGGTCAGAAAAATGACCATAAAAGCACATTTGTTAAAAGTACATACAAAAGTCTCAAAATATCAAAATCAGTGCAAATTAATTAGTGGTTAAAGCATCTGTCACCCAACAAACATCACCACAAATCATAATGAATATTTTTCCCACAGAATTAGAGCCATGAGTAATAGAATTCAGGACTGCGAGACAAATTGTTGGGGATTCAAGTCGTTGTAAAACAAGCAAACCCTCTTGATGTGTATTAAAAGATTTTCCACTTAGAGCGGGGCGAAGGAAATGCAAACTAAAAGAAGAATACAAAGTGCTAAATAACATAACATGCTTGGTTGATGGAGGGGGGCTCCATCACAAGGACAGCATGACAATGAAGCAATCCAAGACTCTGTGACAGGGAAAGACCCTAAAAAATGGATCATATTAACTCTGAACCGTGTTAAATAAATCCTATGTACTGGTGCTTTTATCCACATTAAATAAGGCTCCATGCTAATGGTTGCTATTAGCGGTATGTAAGATTGGTCTGTTACCTTATCAAGTCGATTCATAAGTCTCAGCATTTCTCTGTGTGCAAAATATTTTTCCTTTATCAGCTTCTTGGAAAATGAACTGATATACTCAGTCTTAGGTCTCGTAGAGTGTTTTTGACATGGTGTATCCAGAGGATAGCTAGCGTATTACTTTAGCTCAAGCAATCCTCCACTATGTTGCACGTGAGACTTAATTCAGGTGTGGACCAAATTTTGACCCACAACAGAATGGGAGCCAGTCCCACCAGGTCTTCTAAAACACATATGCCCAATTTGTTATGGGATATGAAGTTCATGGGAGACCTAGGGAGTCCTAAGAGCCTATTTAGAAACCTGTTCTCTACCAGCTGTAAAGGCTTCACAGATGTATGCCCCCACATGCCCCCTCCATAGGTGGCCACATTTGCTTTGATAAAGCGTGGTCATTTCTTTGGGGACTTATGTCCCAGTTTCCTAGCAAACCTAAATATTGTTTCGCACACAGCCTTCAGTGAATGGGACCTCTGAGTTTTTAAGCATTCCCAGCTCATATTCAAGGCAACTAAGATACCAAGATAACTAAAATTCATTTTTTTCATTATAGGAGTTTCTCCAATTAAAGATTTTGTTGAGTGGGTGTTCTTAGGGCCACAAGTTAAAATATAGGACTTATTGTGATTAATCTTGAATTTTAACCCCTGCATAAAACTATGAAACCCATCTAAAAGTGCTTGCAGTCCGTTTGCAGTACGAGCTAAAAGGACTGCATCGTCTGCGTACAAGAGAACAGGGACAATGTGCGTACCTATTTTGGGAATGTCAGTGGTAAAAGATCTTAAAGAGATGTCTAAAGCATGAATATAAAAGAGGAATAGGAAGGGGGTCATTATACAGATCTGTCTCACCCCAAAAGTAACTTGAATGTGTGGCGTCTGATCTCCAGGCTGGGTGTATCAAACCCTCATGGGGGTGTCTCGATGGCGGCTTTTTAAAACTTTCAATAAAGAGGGGTCAACCTCTGCTACCTCCATGATGTCCCATAGTTTGTCTCTGTCCACTAAGTCAAAGACGCTGGAAAGGTCCATAAAAGCCATGTGTATGGTTCCTCTCGTGGCCTTGACGTATTTGCCCAAAATCAGGGACAGATTTAATGCTTGCTCGGTAGTACCCCAGCCTGGGCGAAACCCATATTGGACTTCTGTAAAAAAGTTGTTTTCTTCCACCCACACCTCTAATTTTTCCAGGATCACCCTGCCAAATATTTCTATGGAAGAGTCAAGCAGGGAAATGGGCCTCTAATTTGCAGGGTCATTCTTGTCTCCTTTCTTATAAATAGGGACTGTAACTGACTCTCTCCATGACTCAACCGGGCCCCTTATTATTATGGCCCTAAACACTTTTGTAATCGGGGGGCCCAGAAATCTACATTGAATTTAAAGAGCTCTGCAGGGACCCTGTCAGGGCCTGAGTCATTTTTTTACATTTTATTAGTTTTTTCATAATCAACATTCTATTTGAATACGCAACACTTACAGATTCAACATATTGCATCTCTCAATGATACATAGATTTTTGTTGTTACAGCAACATCCTTTGGACAGTTACATGTGTAATTATTCCGAATTCAGCTTCCTCACCTCCTCACTGTTAGCATGCAATATACCCTAGGGAGTAGCTCCTGCGGAAGTTACCATACGATGTGATCCCGTTATTTTAGGGTGCAGAGCTCAATTCTCATGTGCATTTTGCGGGGCAGTCAATAGGTAATTTTTCGGTGGGTCCCATATATCTTTGGGTCAAGCTGTCGCTGGCAGAAGTTCCGCATATATGGTCATTTGCTCCTGAATAAACCAGATCTTGTAGACAGTCCTTGAACTTAGGAGCTCTTCCCCGTCCCCATCTACACGCAACCCTGTGTTTGGCTAGCAATAAACCTAGGGCCACCAAACGTCTCACTGAGGCTTCTACGTGTTCCGTGTGTCCGAGTTGTGTAATAAGTGGTGTGAGATTTACCTACGCCCCCGTCATCTGGGGCAGGGCATCCCCTACCTCCCTCCAGTATTTAGAGACTGCTTTGCACATCCAGGCCAGGTGTAAAAAGTCTAGTCCTTCCTCTCCACATCTGTCTCAGTTATCAGTGGTTCTTAAGTTGTAGCGATGTAATCTTGCCGGGGTATAATACATTCTATGCAGAAACTTAAAGTGTATAATTCACAATCTACTGCTGGCAGTTATCTTCCCAATTTGCTGGTAGCAGTATGTCCATTGTGGATCTTCTATTGGGGTGCCTAGTTCTGTTTCCCATCCCTCTCTTGTGCTACATAGGGTCTCCCTTTGCGATGTGAGAGTGTCCTGATACAGTCTTGCCACTGCGTGCGATATGTTGGTAGCTTGGAGCATGTTATGCAGGGGTGTCAGTGTGGGTGGTTCAGCAGGGAAATCTGGGGTGGCAGCCCTGATGCCCCGCCTTAGCCTAATATACAGGAATAGTTCTATAGGCGAGGGGGGGGGGGTTCTCTCTAAAGAAATCCTCTTTATTGAGAAAACGTCCCTCTGTTTAAATATTTCCCCAGGTGTGGATATTATAGCGATGGAGCATATTACAACAGATTCCTTCTTCGGTAACTGGAACCACTGGGTGATAGGCTAGGGGTAATGCAGGAGAGTATATCATTGGTGCATGCAGCCGCTTGGCAATATGTTTCCAAGCTTCATTTGTACACACCGTTGAGTCTTTCCCTCCAGATGTTTCTTTGTCAACGCCAAGGAAGCCTGCCAATGGAATGGGTGTCATGTATCCCTGTTTAACTGCGATATGTAGCATAAACGGTGGGGGATGGTACCAGTACGCCACGTAATGTGCCTGCGTGCTCAGATAATAGAGTTCTAGATCTGGCGCTTCGATTCCCCCCTTTGCAAAGGGCAGTGTAAGAATGTCCCAGCAGATTCTAGGTTGTGTCCTTCCCCAGGCAAGCCAAATAAGCCGAGTTCTCATATTTCGGGAAAAAGTGCATCTGGGGTGTGGTGGGGATGTTCATAAATAGATATAGCAGCTTAGGTAATATCATCATTTTCATAAGCGCTATGCGTCCTGCCAATGAGAGTGGCATAGCAATCCATCGGGTGATGGATTCCGAAATGGCGGTCAAAGCTCTGCCATAGTTTGCTCTCAGCAGTTCCTCTCTATCCCTGGTAATAACTATGCCCAGATACTTGAGTTCTGATTCCCACCATTCCAGTGGGTATTCAGAGGTTTAGGGTGGAGTATTCGGGGTGAGCGGGAAAATCTGTGATTTTCCCCAGTTAATGTGTATGCATGGTAGTTCTCCAAACCTGACAAACTCCCTCAGTATCGCATTCAGACTGATCTGGGAATCTCTGACGTACAGCGTTATATCATCAGCGTATAGTGATACCAGCACCTGCCTGGAGAGATATCTAAGCACTTACTCCATATGGTGCTGTCTAAGGATTGCCACCAATGGCTGGAGAATCGAGGGAAGCCTTGATTAACAAAGTTACACACTGGATAAGGCAGGTGAGGCAATGTCGCTCAATTATAAGCTCTGACATAATAAATGCTAAACGCTGTTCCACAGACAAGCAATTAGATTACATCATATTGGACCTGGTTGACAGGGACCTGGTGGAAGGATTACTCAGCCTGGATCTGCGTACACTTCTTTCCAATAGATCCTTGATCCAGTTCAAGCTTTACCAACTAAAGTCTTGTCTATTAATCCAAAGCATGGGGGACAGCTAGATAAAATAACCAAAACCACTCCTCAGGCCCAAGTCCAGATAGATTCTGTCAACAGGCCGACTTGACATGCACAGGAACTGTTTCTTCATAGTGTCACAACAATTACAACTTGGGAATACTACCCCCTAATACTCCGCATGAGATAATACATCCAGTGGGGATTAACACTACTAGTGATACGGAGGGACAGTCTCTTATTCAAATGGCCACATCACTCGCCCCACCCATTCATCATTCCATCCCCGAAGAGAGGGAAGTCCAATCAAACCCTGAGTACAACAAGGAACTGAGATCGTTGTCTTGGAATCTAGAAGGCCTCAGGTCCAAGGTTGCTTGTGAAGAATGGGGGAAGCTGATAGACAGTCACGACATTTGTATTCTCCAGGAGACATGGGCCGTTCACAAAATGTATAGAATGGGTTTCACAAATTATAGCATAGAAGCTGTACTGTCAAAAAAGGGTCGCCCTGCAGGTGGTCTCATCATCTGGTCCAAAGTTATTCTGGGGATTCGTATTAAACAATACGATATAAACTCCACCAACTTAATGGTCCTGAATATCAAAGACATTACCAAAAACAGGCCAGTGGTACTGGTGAACATTTATGCTAGCTTTCCCTCTCAACACCACGGTTCTCCAACAATAGTTGCTCTAGATGAATTTCTAGAAAGGGAAGGGGCACTTCATGACATAGTCATTGCGGGGGACTTTAACATAACTTTTGAGCCCCTAACCTTCCAGTAACCAAAAATGTAACTGATGAAGAGGATGCCGAACTCGGCATCCCGTCTTTGAGCCATGGAAAGTCCGCTAAGAATGTGAAGGTAGCACATCAAGTTTCTTCTCTTACCTTCAGATACGGGCTAAGGGCTGTTAACGGCCTCTCTACCTCTGATCAAAGGTTAAATGATACATATAAGAGACACAATTGCAAAACCAGAATCAATTATTTCTTGCTTGATGCGCTATTATGGCCAAACCTGGCAGACATGCGGGTAGTGGAGGGACATGATAGTGACCATATTGCCCTATCCCTAGAACTAATAGATGTATTTGATTTCCCTCAAACCTCCTTAGAGTCTAATTTATCTAATCCAATCATTCTTAGTAATAACAAAAGGAGGGTCAAACGGTCCTCAATTGAGAGCAGTCCTGACACCCTGGCACAAATTTACACTATAGTTGTCCACTCATTGGTTAATATGGACACCAGAAGACTAGAGAAGCAATCCCGGGTGGACATATTTACCAATCTTTTAAATAATATTAATAATTGTTTTTATAAACACAGGACTGGGAAGAAAATGGTTAGGAACAAGCAAAATGAATGGTTTCGATGAGACTTGTAAACAAGCTCGGCAATCCTTAATGGGAGCTGTTAAAGCTAGCTCAAGAACAATGGTAGCTACAAAAAGGAAAGCCTATAGGAACGCACAGAATGTAGCTCAAAGAAACTGGCATATAGAGTTTTGGCACGACCTATTAGCTGCGGCCCAAACTAAAAATAGCAAGGAATTCTGGCATCTGATATCCAAATGGTCAAAAAGCTCGATCATGGAGGAAAATATTCATATTCCCCCCCACCCCCCAGAGACTTGGGAAGCCAACTTCTCTGAATTGTATGCAGGACCACAGGGCAGTGGTGGAGAACTCTCCGAGTATCTTACCCCAGAAACAGACTTGAAGTTTTTTATATTCACTGTAGAAGACACCATGGAAGCAATTGCAACCTTGCAATGGGGGAAAGCCCCAGGTTTAGACAAAATCCCTGGGGACCTCTACCTCTCTGAACCTAACATATGGAGTGCGATTTTAAATTACGCTTTTAAAGCCATTTTAAAAGGGGCAGAAATTCCGGATTCCTGGTTAGGCGTGGAGGTAGTGCCTATTTTCAAAAAGGGTGATAAAAGTAACCCTGCAAATTATTGGCCCAACAGCCTCATTGATATTTCCCAGAAAATATTCTGCCGTCATCTGCTAGAGAGACAACATGATTGGACGAGGGAAGGAAACTTATTATCATCATTGCAGGCAGGATTTAGAGGCAAAACAAGTACAATAGACCAGCTGTTCTGGTTTCTACCAATTCTTTGGAAATACACGACAATCAAAAAAGACCCACTATATGTAGTGTTCATTGATCTTCCTGCTGCATTTGACTTAGTTCCTCGTGAAAACCTTTGGGCAGCCCTTACTAAAATGGAGATCTCAAAAAACCTCCTGCAAATCATCCTCAGACTCCACAAGAACAACTATGCCCGAATTAGATGGGGGAGTGAGGGGGGGCTGACTGGGTCTGGGTGAACAGAGGTGTATGGCAGGGGTGTGTCCTTGCTCCAATTCTCTTCACCTTTTATATTAAGGCCGGATCGAATTATTAACAGATTGTAGGGGTGACCCCCCCCCAAAGCTTGCAGGGCAAACGCTGCCTGCACTCCTTTTTGCGGACGACACCCTGCTAATCTCTAGAACCCGATGGGGCTCCAAAACTTAGTAGACCGACTTAAGAAGGGATGCAATGAATTTGGACTAGAAATTAACACCTCAAAAACTAAATTCATGGTTTTTAATCGCCACAAGTATTTTAATCATTGTTTAAAGTTGGGCTCTACTTCACTAGAAGAGGTGAAACAATTTGATTACTTAGGGGTAAGGCTGACTAGCACACAATCATGGACCCCTCAAATAGTAAAAAGTCAGCTTTTACTACTACATGTGGGGAACCCCTAGTTAAAAAGCTAAATAAGTCAGCCTAGAGACCGGTGACTCCGGCAATCCAAGTATATCATGCCCAGGGCATAGGAGCTGCATTTTATGGAGCAGATCTATGGGGTCACACTAATGTGGGTCCTATTGAAACAAGCATTTGCAATGCAATAGGTCTCGCATTTGCGAGAGTTTGAGCTATTTTTATTGTAAATGACATTGCCTTTTATTTATGTTTTGGTTTTTGAAACATAAATAAAAGCCATTGTCATTTACAATGCCAATAGGTCAAACTCGTGTAAATGCGAGACCTATTGCATTGCAAATGCTTGTTGTTACCGAAAAGCCCTTTCCACAGCGCATACTGGCTCCTTTAACGTTACTCACAAAAACAAACAAGTACAGATAAAGCACGAGATGGCTTCGTGTAACCAAAAGCACAATGCTCCAGCACTGGAATTATAATCAACATAGTGGCAGAACTTAAATCCCAATGGCAGGAGTCAGGAGGCCTCACAAGGAACATATTAACCTGTAATAATGTGCTAGAATCTGTTGGAGGAATATGGTTAAAGACCAGTGTGCACACTGATGAGAGGCATGTGAGTCCAGGACAGTGTCTCCTATGAATGAGCAGTGCGGACCCTGAGTAACAGTCTCTTAATCATGCAGTTTTGCCATCTGCACTAGTCCTGATATCATCAGCGCGATTCTTATTGTTGTCATCGGCACTAGTCTCGTTGTCATCGGCACTAGTCTCGTTGTCATCGGCACTAGTCTCATTGTTATCATCAGCGCTATTTTCGTTGTTGTCATTAGTGTTGTCATCAGCACTAGTCTCATTGTTGTCATCAGCGCTATTCTCACTGTTCTCGTTAGCACTAGTCCCACTGTTATCATCAGAGCTATAGTCATTGTTATCATCAGTGCTATTCTCATTGTTGTCATGAGCACTAGTCCCATTGTTATCATCAGAGCTATTTTCATTGTTATCATCACCACTAGTCCTGTTGTTATCATCAGGGCTATTCTCATTGTTGTCATGGGCACTAGTCCCATTGGTATCATCAGTGCTATTCTCATTGTTGGCATCGGCACTAGTCCCATTGATATCATCAGTGCTATTCTCATTGTTGGCATCGTCACTAGTCCCATTGGTATCATCAGCGCTATTCTCATTGTTGTCATGGGCACTAGTCCCATGGTTATCAGTGCTATTCTCATTGTTGGCATCGGCACTAGTCCCATTGTTATCATCAGTGCTATTCTCATTGTTCGCATCGGCACTAGTCCCATTGTTATCATCAGTGCTATTCTCATTGTTCGCATCGGCACTAGTCCCATTGTTGTCATCAGTGCTATTCTCATTGTTGGCATCGGCACTAGTCCCATTGTTATTATCAGTGCTATTCTCATTGTTGTCAGGAGCACTAGTCCCATTGGTATCATCAGCGCTATTCTCATTGTTGTCATGGGCACTATTCCCATGCTTATCAGTGCTATTCTCATTGTTGTCATGGGCACTAGTCCCATTGTTATCATCAGAGCTATTCTCATTGTTGGCATCGGCACTAGTCCCATTGTTATCATCAGTGCTATTCTCATTGTTGGCGTCGGCACTAGTCCCATTGTTATCATCAGTGCTATTCTCATTGTTGGCATCGGCACTAGTCCCATTGTTATCATCAGTGCTATTTTCATTGTTGTCATGGGCACTAGTCCCATTGGTATCATCAGCGCTATTCTCATTGTTGTCATGGGCACTAGTCCCATGGTTATCAGTGCTATTCTCATTGTTGGCATCGGCACTAGTCCCATTGGTATCATCAGTGCTATTCTCATTGTTGGCATGGGCACTAGTCCCATTGTTATCATCAGTGCTATTCTCATTGTTGGCATGGGCACTAGTCCCATTGTTATCATCAGTGCCATTCTCATTGTTGGCATCGGCACTAGTCCCATTGGTATCATCAGCGCTATTCTCATTGTTGGCATCGGCACTATTCCCATTGTTATCATCAGTGCTATTCTCATTGTTGTCAGGAGCACTAGTCCCATTAGTATCATCAGCGCTATTCTCATTGTTGTCATGGGCACTAGTCCCATGGTTATCAGAGCTATTCTCATTGTTGTCATGGGCACTAGTCCCATTGTTATCATCAGTGCTATTCTCATTGTTGGCATCGGCACTAGTCCCATTGGTATCATCAGTGCTATTCTCATTGTTGTCATGGGCACTAGTTCCATTGTTATCATCAGTGCTATTCTCATTGTTTGCGTCGGCACTAGTCCCATTGTTATCATCAGTGCTATTCTCATTGTTGGCATCGGCACTAGTCCCATTGTTATCATCAGTGCTATTCTCATTGTTGGCATCAGCACTAGTCCCATTGGTATCATCATCGCTATTCTCATTGTTGTCATGGGCACTAGTCCCATTGGTATCATCAGCGCTATTCTCATTGTTGTCATGGGCACTAGTCCCATGGTTATCAGTGCTATTCTCATTGTTGGCATCGGCACTAGTCCCATTGGTATCATCAGTGCTATTCTCATTGTTGGCATGGGCACTAGTCCCATTGTTATCATCAGTGCTATTCTCATTGTTGGCATGGGCACTAGTCCCATTGTTATCATCAGTGCTATTCTCATTGTTGGCACACATTGTTGGCACATTGTTGGCAAACCCTCACTTGACCCGGCAAAGCTGGAAAACTTTCGGCCAATATCGCTCCTTCCTTGGGTAGCTAAGATTGCTGAGGCCCATGTTAACAACATTTTAATGAAATATCTTACTACCAATAACATCTTGGATCCTTCTCAAAATGGTTTCCGCCCTGGTCACAGTACAGAGACGGCTCTTCTGGCTGTGACAGAACATCTGCGGACCATTCTCGATTCCGGTCATACAGCGGCACTGATTCTACTTGATCTGAGTGCCGCATTTGACACGGTTTCACATGAAATTCTGTTACAGCGTTTGGAGGATGCCGGGGTTGTGGGCCTAGCACTAGAATGGTTTAGATCATTCCTGAAAGAGAGATCTTTAGAGTTTCGGCCCCCCGTTTCTTTCTCAGGCTCATTCCATCGGGCAGGGGGTACCCCAGGGCTCTGCATTGAGCCCCATATTGTTCAATCTTTATGTCCAGCCTCTTGCTAAGGTGGCTAGGAATATGGGCCTCACCATGGTCTTGTATGCAGATGATACACAGTTGGTGGTGGCCCTGTCCGATGGTTCCACTCAGGATGCCTCTAGGTTTCGGAGCGGCCTGGCCGCTGTGGCAGAGTGGATGACTTTAAATTGTCTCCAGTTGAATGCGACTAAAACAGAGTTACTGTTGGTGGGGAGGGACAGGAGCCTCTGGAGTGAGCAATGGTTGCCTAACGTACTTGGTAGTACCCCCACCCCTAAGTTGGTGGTAAAAACTTGGGGGTATGGATGGATGCTACCCTTAGCTTTCAAGAACATACCAAAAGAGTTGCGGGTACCTGTTTTGGCCTCCTGCGGGGACTTAGGCCCCTGCTGAAGTTTTTTGATTCGTCTCACGCGCCAACTGATTGTTCAATCAGCCATTCTATCCAGACTAGATTATGCTAATTCGCTCCTGTTGGGAGCTAATCAGGCTGAGTGTATTGCGACTGCAGCGTGTTCAAAACGCTGCCGCCAGAGCCCTGTTAGGGCTCCCACGTAACTGTCCTTCTACTGGGGCCATCCGGAGGTTACATTGGCTTCCAGTGGCCAAACGGATCCAATTTAAGGCTCTTTGCTTATCTTTTAAGATCTTGAAACTTGCCTCGGCCAGTCTCCTGGCTAACTTACTAGCCCCGTATGCCCCCACTCGCCAGCTGCGCTCCCTGGGACAGCATTTGGTAATTGTCCCCCGTGTGAAGCGCCTTCGGGCCGGAGGTCGAGTTTTCCGTTACTAAGCTGCCAAGCTGTGGAATTCCCTGCCTCCTCAGATTCGCAGCATGGATCGCATGGTGGACTTCAGGAAAGCAATTAAAACTTTCCTTTTTCCCTCTGCTTAGTCCTTTTTGTCTTCTGTATATTCCTTACGCCTACCTGTTGTGTTCTTAGCCCTGTTCCTTCTGACGCTGGCAGCGCCGGGACGCCTCTTTGCTGGGGCAGCTGTGCGCTATATAAACTCAGATAACATAACATAACATAACATATGCTCATTGTTGTCATGGGCAGTAGTCCCATGGTTATCAGTGCTATTCTCATTGTTGGCATCAGCACTACTCCCATTGGTATCATCAGTGCTATTCTCATTGTTGGCATCGGCACTAGTCCCATTGGTATCATCAGCGCTATTGTCATTGTTGTCATGGGCACTAGTCCCATTGGTATCATCAGTGCTATTCTCATTGTTGGCATCGGCACTAGTCCCATTGATATCATCAGTGCTATTCTCATTGTTGGCATCAGCACTAGTCCCATTGGTATCATCAGCGCTATTCTCATTGTTGTCATGGGCACTAGTCCCATGGTTATCAGTGCTATTCTCATTGTTGGCATCGGCACTAGTCCCATTGGTATCATCAGTGCTATTCTCATTGTTGGCATCGGCACTAGTCCCATTGGTATCATCAGCGCTATTCTCATTGTTGTCATGGGCACTAGTCCCATTGGTATCATCAGTGCTTTTCTCATTGTTGGCATCGGCACTAGTCCTATTGATATCATCAGTGCTATTCTCATTGTTGGCATCGGCACTAGTCCCATTGGTATCATCAGCGCTATTCTCATTGTTGTCATGGGCACTAGTCCCATGGTTATCAGTGCTATTCTCATTGTTGGCATCGGCACTAGTCCCATTGGGATCATCAGTGCTATTCTCATTGTTGGCATCGGCACTGTTCCTCAGTGAAAAATCTAAGAAAGTTTCAAAAGAGCAACCTGTGCCCAACAGGCACTTCAAACTTAGCAGTCTGTCAGGAAGTACATCGAAGAGCAGAGCCCTCCACCGCTGCAAGTAGCTGAACTGAATGCCCAAAGGAACATTTTGCGTGAGTGGTGTACATTTATCTGGAGTTCGCCACCAAACCTGTTACACTGTAATCAAACATTCCTCCGTACATCCACGCCAAAGACAGTCAGCAGAAAACACAGGAGTTCTGCCTCACAGAAGTCCGAGGAGCGGCCTAAAGATGGGGCAGACATTTTTATACTGTGTGAACATAGTGCAATGCATAATACTTCAATACTTCAACACTTTTAAAAGCAGCTACGAAACTTATTTCAGATACTATCTGGAAAAACCAGTGGTGCGCGCGCACCACAGAAGAGCGGGGCGAGGAGCGCAGCAGCGGCAGCGAGGCGAACGCATGCTGCTGCGCGTGCTAGACACGGACGGGAATGGGCGTTGCAAAGGCGGGACATGCGCCCGCCTTTGCCCAATCGCGGGCCTTTTTTTTTTACAAAAAAACACGCGAAAGCCAATGCCTGCCGGCGAAAGCCAAATCACACGCACGAGCGTGTGGTCAGCTTTCAGAACCCCATACAAGAGGTCTCGCGCTGTGCGAGCAGGGTTGCGCACTGCAACGCTAGGCGCGAGGCGTAAAAACCAAAAATATATTTATGAGATCAATTTTGGAACTTCCCCGAAACACACCATTGATACCAATGCGTTTGGACTTGGGTCTGAAGAGCGTCGCTCATGCGATTGCTTTCAGGCTCCTTACATTCTGGATCCACATCTGGGCCAATGACTCACCCCTGCCCATGAAAGAATCACTTTCAGATGTATTATCATTTGATATTAGAGGGCGTGTCCAGTGGTTTCAATTACATTAACGGCTGGCTGGTCAAATTGGGTATGTGCGATCTCTGGTTTAATCTCGATAGTATTCAAAAAAGTTCATTAAACCTTCTTAAAAAGAGATACTGGAGTTATGTGAATGACACTTGGTCAAGCAAGAGAACTGCAGGGGAGTTGACAGTCAGGTGTTTAAGTTTTAAAGACCAAATGCACCAGGAAGAATTCTTGAATCGCATAGAACCCCCGCTTGCGAAATCTTTATATTTAAAATTTAGATACAGTATCCTTCCAGTCAACAGCTTTTGCAGCAACTGGAATGATGCCAACATCTTGTCCAGTTGTCCGGCCTGCAAGGCTGTACCTGAAACTGAAGCACACTTATTATTGTTTTGCCCAATGTAGAAGCAGATCAGAAGAACCTGGTTATTGCCGATATGTCGGATTTTGGCTGCCAATCGATTAACCGAGATCATAAGAATTTTAAAAAGTGATTATACAGAATATCTAATTTTTGGACTGTCTAGCTTCTTGTTTCATGCTTGGAGATTAGGAAACAGGAATTGAAACTATCAAACATCAAATGATTCAGTTATGACGTATTATACACGCTGCTACATCTATATTGCTTTAGAAAACGTTAAATAATTTGAAGAACAAGGATCTCATGAGATTTTAATTATTGACAGTAATGTATTTATTATTTAGGGAATTGTTCCCTAAGAAATAGTTGTAGAACTCATGAGAAGAACTCCAGTGATACTAAAACACGCATACATAAAATAGGATTAGAGTGCACCGAGAATGTCACTTACTGAGATGAATGAATTTTATTTCGTTTATCTGATCCAACTGGTAGTATCTATGTTCTTAAAGAGTTTTTAATTCTTCCCCCAATGGGCAAGTTTTCATTTGTGGTGGAATTGTACTACTTCTTATCGTTATACCATACTGTATATATTTTAGGGAGCTGTGCACTTGACACTTTATTAAATATTAAAAGATATTTGGATCCTCAATATAGTTATGATATGAATCACGGATGCACTTGAAATTCAGAATAGGCACCAAAAAAGGAAATGTGAATCGTGATTAGTTACACGTCTTATGAAATTTTGTGTTTTTATAGTATTATTCTATTCTGAGGATATGTACATGGGGAATTGCTTTAAATTTGTTTGTACTGTATGTTGTTCTGCTTTCAGGATTTTCATGGAAAATCAAATAAAGATACTACTACTACATCGGCTCCAAACAACAGGACCTCAGTATTTCCCGAGTTTCGTTTTAGATAGTTCTCCAACATCCCCTTGTCTACTTGTTGCATGCAATTATGAAACCTGGTTGCTGTTTCCTGCATGTTGCTGGTTACAGAAATGATGATATGAGTTTTGTCTGCGTATGATACCATCTCAAATCCAAACGATTTGATGAGTCCTGCCATGGGGGATGCACAAATTAAAAAGTGAGGGACTTAATGAAGAACCCAGCAGAACACCACAGGGAAGATGAAAGAGAGGGGATTCAAAATCACCGATTTCCACTGATTGCTGTCACTCAGTTAGAAAAGATTTCAGTAGGGGCAGTGCTAAGCACTCGATACAGACGCTATGGCGACAGTTAATCAATAAGCAGTGGTTGACAGTGTCAAACGCTGCGGAGAGATTCAAAAGACTCAGCATTGCCTCCTTTATCCACTGCGCATCTGATCTCTTCTGTAGCAGTAATTAGGGCCAGCTCTGTGCTGTGCCCCCTCCTGAAACCATATGAGTTGCATCTAGAAGGTCATTGTTATTAATGAATGCAAAACCCACAAGATGATGGACGGAATGCTGCACATTGGCAAACATTCACCCCCAGTCACAGATCTGGGTTTAATCCATCGTTATTTTGCTTCACCACGCCACCCCAGTTCAGACATAGCCATATGCAAATCAGTCTTGACCCTGTGCCTCATGGGAACAGTCCAGACCGAACTGCCAAGCCATGTCTTCCCTGGACCGAAATTTGTCACCCCGAGTGGGACGGGTATGCCCAGACGTGGGTCCCGTGCTCTCCATGCCACTGGAGTCAAGCTATCCTGGCTGATGAGGGCTGAAAGCCCGAAACCGGTCCTATGATGCTTGTTTCCAGTCCAGGGAGGACCTGGCCTGGCAGTTCGGGCTGGACTGTTCCCATTGGGCGCAGGGTCAAGACTGATTTGCATATGGCTGGGTCCAAACTGGAATGGCATGGTGAGCAAAAAAACGATGGATTTAGGCCCAGATCTCTGTACTGGGGTGAATGTACGACATTGTTCTGCATTCTGTCCATAAATTGTTGTTTTTGCATTGTCACCCCGAGTGGGACGGGTATGCCCAGACGTGGGTCCCTTGCTCTCCATGCCACTGGAGTCAAGCTATCCTGGCTGATGAGGGCTGAAATCCCGAAACCGGTCCTAGGATGCTTGTTTCCAGTCCAGGGAGGACCTGGCCTGGCAGTTCGGGCTGGACTGTTCCCATTGGGTGCAGGGTCAAGACTGATTTGCATATGGCTGGGTCCAAACTGGAATGGCATGGTGAGCAAAAACGATGGATTTAGGCCCAGATCTCTGTACTGGGGTGAATGTACGACATTGTTCTGCATTCTGTCCATCAATTGTTGTTTTTGCATTTGTCACCCCGAGTGGGACGGGTATGCCCAGACGTGGGTCCCGTGCTCTCCATGCCACTGGAGTCAAGCTATCCTGGCTGATGAGGGCTGAAAGCCCGAAACCGGTCCTAGGATGCTTGTTTCCAGTCCAGGGAGGACCTGGCCTGGCAGTTCGGGCTGGACTGTTCCCATTGGGCGCAGGGTCAAGACTGATTTGCATATGGCTGGGTCCAAACTGGAATGGCATGGTGAGCAAAAACGATGGATTTAGGCCCAGATCTCTGTACTGGGGTGAATGTACGACATTGTTCTGCATTCTGTCCATTAATTGTTGTTTTTGCATTTGTCACCCCGAGTGGGACGGGTATGCCAAGACGTGGGTCCCGTGCTCTCCATGCCACTGGAGTCAAGCTATCCTGGCTGATGAGGGCTGAAAGCCCGAAATTGGTCCTAGGATGCTTGTTTCCAGTCCAGGGAGGACCTGGCCTGGCAGTTCGGGCTGGACTGTTCCCATTGGGCGCAGGGTCAAGACTGATTTGCATATGGCTGGGTCCAAACTGGAATGGCATGGTGAGCAAAAAACGATGGATTTAGGCCCAGATCTCTGTACTGGGGTGAATGTACGACATTGTTCTGCATTCTGTCCATCAATTGTTGTTTTTGCATTTGTCATCCCGAGTGGGACGGGTATGCCCAGACGTGGGTCCCGTGCTCTCCATGCCACTGGAGTCAAGCTATCCTGGCTGATGAGGGCTGAAAGCCCGAAACCGGTCCTAGGATGCTTGTTTCCAGTCCAGGGAGGACCTGGCCTGGCAGTTCGGGCTGGACTGTTCCCATTGGGCGCAGGGTCAAGACTGATTTGCATATGGCTGGGTCCAAACTGGAATGGCATGGTGAGCAAAAACGATGGATTTAGGCCCAGATTTCTGTACTGGGGTGAATGTACGACATTGTTCTGCATTCTGTCCATCAATTGTTGTTTTGCATTTGTCACCCCGAGTGGGACGGGTATGCCCAGACGTGGGTCCCGTGCTCTCCATGCCACTGGAGTCAAGCTATCCTGGCTGATGAGGGCTGAAAGCCCGAAACCGGTCCTAGGATGCTTGTTTCCAGTCCAGGGAGGACCTGGCCTGGCAGTTCGGGCTGGACTGTTCCCATTGGGCGCAGGGTCAAGACTGATTTGCATATGGCTGGGTCCAAACTGGAATGGCATGGTGAGCAAAAAACGATGGATTTAGGCCCAGATCTCTGTACTGGGGTGAATGTACGACATTGTTCTGCATTCTGTCCATCAATTGTTGTTTTTGCATTTGTCACCCCGAGTGGGACGGGTATGCCCAGACGTGGGTCCCGTGCTCTCCATGCCACTGGAGTCAAGCTATCCTGGCTGATGAGGGCTGAAAGCCCGAAACCGGTCTTAGGATGCTTGTTTCCAGTCCAGGGAGGACCTGGCCTGGCAGTTCGGGCTGGACTGTTCCCATTGGGCGCAGGGTCAAGACTGATTTGCATATGGCTGGCTCCAAACTGGAATGGCATGGTGAGCAAAAAACGATGGATTTAGGCCCAGATCTCTGTACTGGGGTGAATGTACGACATTGTTCTGCATTCTGTCCATCAATTGTTGTTTTTGCATTTGTCACCCCGAGTGGGACGGGTATGCCCAGACGTGGGTCCCGTGCTCTCCATGCCACTGGAGTCAAGCTATCCTGGCTGATGAGGGCTGAAAGCCCGAAACCGGTCCTAGGATGCTTGTTTCCAGTCCAGGGAGGACCTGGCCTGGCAGTTCGGGCTGGACTGTTCCCATTGGGCGCAGGGTCAAGACTGATTTGCATATGGCTGGGTCCAAACTGGAATGGCATGGTGAGCAAAAAACGATGGATTTAGGCCCAGATCTCTGTACTGGGGTGAATGTACGACATTGTTCTACATTCTGTCCATCAATTGTTGTTTTTGCATTTGTCACCCCGAGTGGGACGGGTATGCCCAGACGTGGGTCCCGTGCTCTCCATGCCACTGGAGTCAAGCTATCCTGGCTGATGAGGGCTGAAAGCCCGAAACCGGTCCTAGGATGCTTGTTTCCAGTCCAGGGAGGACCTGGCCTGGCAGTTCGGGCTGGACTGTTCCCATTGGGCGCAGGGTCAAGACTGATTTGCATATGGCTGGGTCCAAACTGGAATGGCATGGTGAGCAAAAAACGATGGATTTAGGCCCAGATCTCTGTACTGGGGTGAATGTACGACATTGTTCTGCATTCTGTCCATCAATTGTTGTTTTTGCATTTGTCACCCCGAGTGGGACGGGTATGCCCAGACGTGGGTCCCGTGCTCTCCATGCCACTGGAGTCAAGCTATCCTGGCTGATGAGGGCTGAAAGCCCGAAACCGGTCCTAGGATGCTTGTTTCCAGTCCAGGGAGGACCTGGCCTGGCAGTTCGGGCTGGACTGTTCCCATTGGGCGCAGGGTCAAGACTGATTTCCATATGGCTGGGTCCAAACTGGAATGGCATGGTGAGCAAAAAACGATGGATTTAGGCCCAGATCTCTGTACTGGGGTGAATGTACGACATTGTTCTGCATTCTGTCCATCAATTGTTGTTTTTGCATTTGTCACCCCGAGTAGGACGGGTATGCCCAGACATGGGTCCCGTGCTCTCCATGCCACTGGAGTCAAGCTATCCTGGCTGATGAGGGCTGAAAGCCCGAAACCGGTCCTAGGATGCTTGTTTCCAGTCCAGGGAGGACCTGGCCTGGCAGTTCGGGCTGCACTGTTCCCATTGGGCGCAGGGTCAAGACTGATTTGCATATGGCTGGGTCCAAACTGGAATGGCATGGTGAGCAAAAAAACGATGGATTTAGGCCCAGATCTCTCTACTGGGGTGAATGTACGACATTGTTCTGCATTCTTTCCATCAATTGTTGTTTTTGCATTTGTCACCCCGAGTGGGACGGGTATGCCCAGACGTGGGTCCCGTGCTCTCCATGCCACTGGAGTCAAGCTATCCTGGCTGATGAGGGCTGAAAGCCCGAAACCGGGCCTAGGATGCTTGTTTCCAGTCCAGGGAGGACCTGGCCTGGCAGTTCGGGCTGGATTGTTCCCATTGGGCGCAGGGTCAAGACTGATTTGCATATGGCTGGGTCCAAACTGGAATGGCATGGTGAGCAAAAAACGATGGATTTAGGCCCAGATCTCTGTACTGGGGTGAATGTATGACATTGTTCTGCATTCTGTCCATCAATTGTTATTTTTGCATTTGTCACCCCGAGTGGGACGGGTATGCCCAGACGTGGGTCCCGTGCTCTCCATTGCCACTGGAGTCAAGCTATCCTGGCTGATGAGGGCTGAAAGCCCGAAACCGGTCCTAGGATGCTTGTTTCCAGTCCAGGGAGGACCTGGCCTGGCAGTTCGGGCTGGACTGTTCCGTTCAGGCGCAGGGTCAAGACTGATTTGCATATGGCTGGGTCCAAACTGGAATGGCATGGTGAGCAAAAACCGATGGATTTAGGCCCAGATCTCTGTACTGGGGTGAATGTACGACATTGTTCTGCATTCTGTCCATCAATTGTTGTTTTTGCATTTGTCACCCCGAGTGGGACGGGTATGCCCAGACGTGGGTCCCGTGCTCTCCATGCCACTGGAGTCAAGCTATCCTGGCTGATGAGGGCTGAAAGCCCAAAACCGGTCCTAGGATGCTTGTTTCCAGTCCAGGGAGGACCTGGCCTGGCAGTTCGGGCTGGACTGTTCCCATTGGGCGCAGGGTCAAGACTGATTTGCATATGGCTGGGTCCAAACTGGAATGGCAAGGTGAGCAAAAAACGATGGATTTAGGCCCAGATCTCTGTACTGGGGTGAATGTACGACATTGTTCTGCATTCTGTCCATCAATTGTTGTTTTTGCATTTGTCACCCCGAGTGGGACGGGTATGCCCAGACGTGGGTCCCGTGCTCTCCATGCCACTGGAGTCAAGCTATCCTGGCTGATGAGGGCTGAAAGCTCGAAACCGGTCCTAGGATGCTTGTTTCCAGTCCAGGGAGGACCTGGCCTGGCAGTTCGGGCTGGACTGTTCCCATTGGGCGCAGGGTCAAGACTGATTTGCATATGGCTGGGTCCAAACTGGAATGGCATGGTGAGCAAAAAACGATGGATTTAGGCCCAGATCTCTGTACTGGGGTGAATGTACGACATTGTTCTGCATTCTGTCCGTCAATTGTTGTTTTTGCATTTGTCACCCCGAGTGGGACGGGTATGCCCAGACGTGGGTCCCGTGCTCTCCATGCCACTGGAGTCAAGCTATCCTGGCTGATGAGGGCTGAAAGCCCGAAACCGGTCCTAGGATGCTTGTTTCCAGTCCAGGGAGGACCTGGCCTGGCAGTTCGGGCTGGACTGTTCCCATTGGGCGCAGGGTCAAGACTGATTTGCATATGGCTGGGTCCAAACTGGAATGGCAAGGTGAGCAAAAAACGATGGATTTAGGCCCAGATCTCTGTACTGGGGTGAATGTACGACATTGTTCTGCATTCTGTCCATCAATTGTTGTTTTAGCATTTGTCCCCCCGAGTGGGACGGGTATGCCCAGACGTGGGTCCCGTGCTCTCCATGCCACTGGAGTCAAGCTATCCTGGCTGATGAGGGCTGAAAGCCCGAAACCGGTCCTAGGATGCTTGTTTCCAGTCCAGGGAGGACCTGGCCTGGCAGTTCGGGCTGGACTGTTCCCATTGGGCGCAGGGTAAAGACTGATTTGCATATGCCTGGGTCAAAACTGGAATGGCATGGTGAGCAAAAAAACGATGGATTTAGGCCCAGATCTCTGTACTGGGGTGAATGTACGACATTGTTCTGCATTCTGTCCATCAATTGTTGTTTTTGCATTTGTCACCCCGAGTGGGACGGGTATGCCCAGACGTGGGTCCCGTGCTCTCCATGCCACTGGAGTCAAGCTATCCTGGCTGATGAGGGCTGAAAGCCCGAAACCGGTCCTAGGATGCTTGTTTCCAGTCCAGGGAGGACCTGGCCTGGCAGTTCGGGCTGGACTGTTCCCATTGGGCGCAGGGTCAAGACTGATTTGCATATGGCTGGGTCCAAACTGGAATGGCATGGTGAGCAAAAACGATGGATTTAGGCCCAGATCTCTGTACTGGGGTGAATGTACGACATTGTTCTGCATTCTGTCCATCAATTGTTGTTTTTGCATTTGTCACCCCGAGTGGGACGGGTATGCCCAGACGTGGGTCCCGTGCTCTCCATGCCACTGGAGTCAAGCTATCCTGGCTGATGAGGGCTGAAAGCCCGAAACCGGTCCTAGGATGCTTGTTTCCAGTCCAGGGAGGACCTGGCCTGGCAGTTCGGGCTGGACTGTTCCCATTGGGCGCAGGGTCAAGACTGATTTGCATATGGCTGGGTCCAAACTGGAATGGCATGGTGAGCAAAAACGATGGATTTAGGCCCAGATCTCTGTACTGGGGTGAATGTACGACATTATTCTGCATTCTGTCTATCAATTGTTGTTTTTGCATTTGTCACCCCGAGTGGGACGGGTATGCCCAGACGTAGGTCCCGTGCTCTCCATGCCACTGGAGTCAAGCTATCCTGGCTGATGAGGGCTGAAAGCCCGAAACCAGTCCTAGGATGCTTGTTTCCAATCCAGGGAGGACCAGCCTGGCAGTTCGGGCTGGACTGTTCCCATTGGGCGCAGGGTCAAGACTGATTTGCATATGGCTGGGTCCAAACTGGAATGGCATGTTGAGCAAAAACGATGGATTTAGGCCCAGATCTCTGTACTGGGGTGAATGTACGACATTGTTCTGCATTCTGTCCATCAATTGTTGTTTTTGCATTTGTCACTCCCGAGTGGGACGGGTATGCCCAGACGTGGGTCCCGTGCTCTCCATGCCACTGGAGTCAAGCTATCCTGGCTGATGAGGGCTGAAAGCCCGAAACCGGTCCTAGGATGCTTGTTTCCAGTCCAGGGAGGACCTGGCCTGGCAGTTCGGGCTGGACTGTTCCCATTGGGCGCAGGGTCAAGACTGATTTGCATATGGCTGGGTCCAAACTGGAATGGCATGGTGATCAAAAAACGATGGATTTAGGCCCAGATCTCTGTACTGGGGTGAATGTACGACATTGTTCTGCATTCTGTCCATCAATTGTTGTTTTTGCATTTGTCACCCCGAGTGGGACGGGTATGCCCAGACGTGGGTCCCGTGCTCTCCATGCCACTGGAGTCAAGCTATCCTGGCTGATGAGGGCTGAAAGCCCGAAACCGGTCCTAGGATGCTTGTTTCCAGTCCAGGGAGGACCTGGCCTGGCAGTTCGGGCTGGACTGTTCCCATTGGGCGCAGGGTCAAGACTGATTTGCATATGGCTGGGTCCAAACTGGAATGGCATGGTGAGCAAAAAACGATGGATTTAGGCCCAGATCTCTGTACTGGGGTGAATGTACGACATTGTTCTGCATTCTGTCCATCAATTGTTGTTTTTGCATTTGTCACCCCGAGTGGGACGGGTATGCCCAGACGTGGGTCCTGTGCTCTCCATGCCACTGGAGTCAAGCTATCCTGGCTGATGAGGGCTGAAAGCCCGAAACCGGTCCTAGGATGCTTGTTTCAGTCCAGGGAGGACCTGGCCTGGCAGTTCGGGCTGGACTGTTCCCATTGGGCGCAGGGTCAAGACTGATTTGCATATGGCTGGGTCCAAACTGGAATGGCATGGTGAGCAAAAAACGATGGATTTAGGCCCAGATCTCTGTACTGGGGTGAATGTACGACATTGTTCTGCATTCTGTCCATCAATTGTTGTTTTTGCATTTGTCACCCCGAGTGGGACGGGTATGCCCAGACGTGGGTCCCGTGCTCTCCATGCCACTGGAGTCAAGCTATCCTGGCTGATGAGGGCTGAAAGCCCGAAACCGGTCCTAGGATGCTTGTTTCCAGTCCAGGGAGGACCTGGCCTGGCAGTTCGGGCTGGACTGTTCCCATTGGGCGCAGGGTCAAGACTGATTTGCATATGGCTGGGTCCAAACTGGAATGGCATGGTGAGCAAAAACGATGGATTTAGGCCCAGATCTCTGTACTGGGGTGAATGTACGACATTGTTCTGCATTCTGTCCATCAATTGTTGTTTTTGCATTTGTCACCCCGAGTGGGACGGGTATGCCCAGACGTGGGTCCCGTGCTCTCCATGCCACTGGAGTCAAGCTATCCTGGCTGATGAGGGCTGAAAGCCCGAAACCGGTCCTAGGATGCTTGTTTCCAGTCCAGGGAGGACCTGGCCTGGCAGTTCGGGCTGGACTGTTCCCATTGGGCGCAGGGTCAAGACTGATTTGCATATGGCTGGGTCCAAACTGGAATGGCATGGTGAGCAAAAAACGATGGATTTAGGCCCAGATCTCTGTACTGGGGTGAATGTACGACATTGTTCTACATTCTGTCCATCAATTGTTGTTTTTGCATTTGTCACCCCGAGTGGGACGGGTATGCCCAGACGTGGGTCCCGTGCTCTCCATGCCACTGGAGTCAAGCTATCCTGGCTGATGAGGGCTGAAAGCCCGAAACCGGTCCTAGGATGCTTGTTTCCAGTCCAGGGAGGACCTGGCCTGGCAGTTCGGGCTGGACTGTTCCCATTGGGCGCAGGGTCAAGACTGATTTGCATATGGCTGTGTCCAAACTGGAATGGCATGGTGAGCAAAAAACGATGGATTTAGGCCCAGATCTCTGTACTGGGGTGAATGTACGACATTGTTCTGCATTCTGTCCATCAATTGTTGTTTTTGCATTTGTCACCCCGAGTAGGACGGGTATGCCCAGACGTGGGTCCCGTGCTCTCCATGCCACTGGAGTCAAGCTATCCTGGCTGATGAGGGCTGAAAGCACGAAACCGGTCCTAGGATGCTTGTTTCCAGTCCAGGGAGGACCTGGCCTGGCAGTTCGGGCTGGACTGTTCCCATTGGGCGCAGGGTCAAGGACTGATTTGCATATGGCTGGG
>CAWUFW010026171.1:0-36126 GCA_963921515.1 Calotriton arnoldi | reverse complement strand
CTAGTGGTGGCCTTTTGAGCCTGTAAAAATTCCTCCCTGCTAAGTTCGTTAGCCCTGCTTAGAGCCTGTTTAAGCTGTTTCTGCTTGTATCCCCTGGCTAAGAATCTCTAAAAAGCTATTGCTTGACATTGATCAAGATCTACTTCTAAACTGCAAATTCTCCTGATACTCAGAAATTCTCCATAAGGGATACTCCGGATTAGGTGGGGTGGGTGAGCACTGTTGGCGTGAAGCACAGAATTGCCCGCAGTGCTCATCCTGTGAAGTCTAGTCTGAATACTTTTGTCTTCTATATACAGCTCCACATCTAAAAATTGAACACAACACCTGCTAATATGTGCAGTGAAATTAGTTGTTATCATTGATGTTGTGAACAAATTGATGTGCAGATTCTTCAGACCCCTTCCATACGACACACACATCGTCAATGAACCTCCACCAATGGAGGACATCTGTGTCATAAGCCACCCTGTGGTCAACCATGAGGTCATGCTCCTCCCACCAGCCAACGTGTAGACACGCATAGCTGGGGGAGAAATATGCCCCCATGGCGACTCCTCGTAGCTGTTGGAACAACACCTTATTAAAAAAGAAAAAAATTGTTATTGAGACATGTTTGTATCATCGTTAATATATATATATATATTTATATATTCTGTTAAATAAAGGCTTTTTTGAAAAGCACTCATCTGTGAAGGGCGTCCTTGCTGCAGGGCAATTTTGGATGTATTTTAACTCGGCAGCCTGGCCGAGAAGGATGCCCCACCGTGAACCCAAATACGGGGCCAGGAGGTTTTGAACATTTCGGACCTTGAGGCACACCTGAGAAAAGTAAGCCGAATGTGGTGCTTTCATTCAAGTCCACTTGGACAGTTTATTTAAAAAGAAAAAGACACTGTTTTGGAACTGCACCTACGAGGGGAAACTTTTTCTCGCCAATATTGAACTACGGGTCCCAGCATGCTTGAATGATGACTCACCTGTGAGGCCCACGTGGGTAGTATATTAGCATGCAGGAATGGAACCCCAGCGAGTTTGCCGGTTTGAACAGCGTCATCCTCTGATGAAGGAGCCTCCAGGCTCTGAAACGCGTAAGGACTTTGTATTTTGAATTGGAAACACAGATTCTGGTAAATAAAGGCTTTTTGAAAAGCACTCATCTGTGAAGGGCGTCCTTGCTGCAGGGCAATTTTGGATGTATTTTAACTCGGCAGCCTGGCCGAGAAGGATGCCCCACCGTGAACCCAAATACGGGGCCAGGAGGTTTTGAACATTTCGGACCTTGAGGCACAGCTGAGAAAAGTAAGCGGAATGTGGTGCTTTCATTCAAGTCCACTTGGACAGTTTATTTAAAAAGAAAAAGACACTGTTTTCGAACTGCACCTACGAGGGGAAACTTTTTCTCGCCAATATTGAACTACGGGTCCCAGCATGCTTGAATGATGACTCACCTGTGAGGCCCACGTGGGTAGTATATTAGCATGCAGGAATGGCACCCCAGCGAGTTTGCCGGTTTGAACAGCGTCATCCTCTGATGAAGGAGCCTCCAGGCTCTGAAACGCGTAAGGACTTTGTATTTTGAATTGGAAACACAGATTCTGTTAAATAAAGGCTTTTTGAAAAGCACTCATCTGTGAAGGGCGTCCTTGCTGCAGGGCAATTTTGGATGTATTTTAACTCGGCAGCCTGGCCGAGAAGGATGCCCCACCGTGAACCCAAATACGGGGCCAGGAGGTTTTGAACATTTTGGACCTTGAGGCACAGCTGAGAAAAGTAAGCGGAATGTGGTGCTTTCATTCAAGTCCACTTGGAAAGTTTATTTAAAAAGAAAAAGACACTGTTTTCGAACTGCACCTACGAGGGGAAACTTTTTCTCGCCAATATTGAACTACGGGTCCCAGCATGCTTGAATGATGACTCACCTGTGAGGCCCACGTGGGTAGTATATTAGCATGCAGGAATGGCACCCCAGCGAGTTTGCCGGTTTGAACAGCGTCATCCTCTGATGAAGGAGCCTCCAGGCTCTGAAACGCGTAAGGACTTTGTATTTTGAATTGGAAACACAGATTCTGTTAAATAAAGGCTTTTTTGAAAAGCACTCATCTGTGAAGGGCGTCCTTGCTGCAGGGCAATTTTGGATGTATATATTTATATATATATATATATATATATATGCCACAAAAGATTCTTGATTCGGAAGAATCGGAGGAACACAACGGGGAATACTGGAAGAATCTTTATTCACATAGGAGCAATGGCATGACGCGTTTCGGTCTGTGCCTTCCTCAGATGCCTGCTCCAACACAGCTCTCCCTCCAAAACACTCACAAATGTAATCCCAATCGTTCCGCCATAGGTGTTTTTTCAGGTGGGCGGAGGCAAAGTCCCAAACAGTACTGCAGCCGCATTGGCAGACTCCAAGTACCAGCATGCACCTCTCACGGCTTGCAGGTAAGTTGCTTTGGCTCAGTCCAAGTATCCTCGCAAGGGCCCTGAAATGAAGTTCGAACGTGGGTTGGGGTGTGAGGCAGAACTGTGCTGGTGAAACAATTATCCTTCCTGGGTCCCCAAGACGCCTCAACCGCACAACTCCACTCTCAGCTGGACATGGAAACGCGGATACAATAATCCCGGTTCCTCCGTGTGGTCACGGACTGCGATGAGCAGCGGTCGACTTTCTGAAGGTGGATGCGGTGGGATCAGAGCTGTCCAATACCTTGGAAAAACACACAAATGCCGAAGCTGTCCTTGTTGCTCTGTCCTCACAGTGAAGCGGGTTACCTCCAGCGCGCCCAGGACTAACGCGCAAATAAATGCCACAAAAGATTCTTGATTCGGAAGAATCGGAGGAACACAACGGGGAATACTGGAAGAATCTTTATTCACATAGGAGCAATGGCATGACAAGTTTCGGTCTGTGCCTTCCTCAGATGCCTGCACCAACACAGCTCTCCCTCCAAAACACTCACAAATGTAATCCCAATCGTTCCGCCATAGGTGGTTTTTCAGGTGGGTGGAGGCAAAGTCCCAAACAGTACTGCAGCCGCATTGGCAGACTCCAAGTACCAGCATGCACCTCTCACGGCTTGCAGGTAAGTTGCTTTGGCTCAGTCCAAGTATCCTCGCAAGGGCCCTGAAATGATATATATTACCTACTGGCGGTTGCCAGTATCTAGTTATAGTTAGGACCTTGTTTCCATTCAATAAGCAGTTAAGTGGTTTTTCTTTTTCGAATATCTTTGGCGCCGTTTGACGAATCTTCGCGAACGTTTCCCAAAAAATGGTTCACTCAGGTCAGCTCCTGTCTTGAAAGTTTCGGGGTGATTCGTCAAGCGGGGGCCGAGAAAAAAGGGGGGTCCCAAAACGCTTTTTCTCCATGCTAATTTCCATAGGAATTTTGGAACAGGCTACAGCCCGAACTGCTGGCAAAAATTTGGCAAAAAGGTAGCTCTTGGTTCAGAAAGCATGCTTTTTTTTAAATGGTGTAAATCCGTTCAGTAGTTGCTGAAAAATTCAAAAAATAAAAATATCGATATCTGAACACTGAGGAGGATTTGCGAACCCTCCCGAGTACGAGCTTCATTCTAATTGGCTGCCAACACTCCAAACCAGGAAGTGTTGGCAGCCATCTTGTGACTCGGTAACCGAGTCACAAGAAAACAGTAAAAAAAAGATGAAAAACAAGAAAAGATGGCAGGGTAGAAACACCCTGACCCCCTAGGCCTGCTAAGGGGTCCCACAAGGACACCCATGGCCAAAAAATGCATTTAAAAAAAAATCCTGCTAAAAAATAAAAAAACTAAGTGCGGGCTCCCGCGCTTCATTTGTTTTAAGCCCCCGGGTGGGTCAGGTCCCGGGGGCAATTTATAATTATGGTGTGGGGGCCCATGGGGGCCCCAACAGCCCCGGGAGCTGCCACCTCCCTGGGGCTTTGCTCATAATTTGCGGGGGCACGCACCCCCCGCAGCTCCAGGGAATGCCACCTCCCCGGGGCTTTTTAAAAAAAAATGCGTGGGGGGCTCCTGCCCCTCCATGCTGCCCCTGAGATTGCCACCTCCCCGGGGCTTTGATTTAATAGGGGTGGGGGGGCCTCGCAGGCCCCCCAACCCCTCCAAGGCCCGGGAACTGCCACCTCCCCGAGGCTCCAAAATGGTAAAAGGAGTGTGGGGGGGCTTCTGCCCCCCACACTGCCACGGGGACCACCCCTCATTGGGGCAATTTTAAATAAAGGGCGGGGTCCGTTGCGGACCACCTGGCCCCGGCGACCACCACCTCCCCGGGGCTTTGCATACTTTGGAGCCCTCAATGGCCCTGGGGACCACCACCCCCCAGGGCCGGCTCCTGCAATGTCCCGGGGTGCCCATCCCCGGGACATTGCAGTTTGCTATGGCAGGGTGGGAGCACAGCTCCCGCCTTGCCATAGCAAACACTGCTTTGCTTCTTGGAAGCGAGAGCAGGAAACCTGCTCTCGCTTCCAAGAAGCAAAGCAGAATTGCTTTTGGACATGGGGAGCTGCATGTTAGCTGCTCCCCTTGCCCAAAAACAATGCCGGCTCCCGCAGGAGGTGCGGAGCCGGCAGGGACTGTGGGTGCATCGGGGCTCCCCCCAAGGTCCCCATCGAAGAGGCCAGGCCTCGAGGGATGGGGTCCCCGGGGCCAAAATTGGCCCAAAGAAGGGGGGCCACGCGGCCCCCATCCCTTTAGTATTTAAAAAATATATATATATAATAAATAAATAAATAAGGCCGGGCCCCGGGGGATGGGTCCCCGGTGCCAAACCTGGCCTCAGGAGGGGGGCCGGGCGGCCCCCCTCAAAAATAATTTCAGTAAAAAAAAAAATATGTGGCCATGACCCGGGGGATGGGGTCCCTGGGGTCGAAATTGGCCATGGGAGTGGGGCCGTGCAGCCCCGTCCCGTTTAAAAAAAAAATGCCAAAAAATGATCAGGCCCTGGGGGATGGGGTCCCCAGGGCCCAAAGATAATAAAGGGAAGGGGGGGCAACACAGCCCCTCTTCCAAAAACTAAAATTGAAAAAAAAGCCGGCATATCACTGAGGCCCCGCCCCCTCCCAGCACCACTCTGCAAACGCCTAGGTCAGTGATGTCATCAGTGATGTCACTGACCATGTCATGAATGATGTAATATGTGACGTCATTAGCAGTACATTGCGGTGGGCGAGTTATAGTTAGCTGAACTGACTATAACGGCCGTATTTCACTGGTTTTGTACGAGTGAAATGTCCAACTAACAATAACGTCCCTGAAACCTATGGTTTTTTCAGTGAATTTCAAAGGTTTTTTAAATGTTAATTTCTAACTATAACGTCCCTGAAACCTATGGTTTACTCAGTGAATATATATATATATATATATATATATATATATATATATATATATATATATATATATATATTCACTGAAAAAACCATAGGTTTTAGGTACAGTTATAGTTAGTTGGACATTTCACTCGTACAAAACCATAGAAATTCCCCCGTTATAGTTAGTTCAGCTAACTATAACTCGCGCCCCCGCAATGCACTGATGGTGACGTCAATATTACATCACTCATGACATGGTCAGTGACATCACTGATGACATCACTGATGACATCTCAAATGAAATCACTGATGACATCATCCAGTGACTGTGTGTTTCTGTAAAGTTTAAATATGTTTAATATATATAGGGAAAGGCGTATTGAAGAATGAGTGGGTGTTTAAGTGTCTGAATGGATGATTTAGTACGTGCGTGACTGACTCTACAAGTGAGTGATTAAACGTATCTTACTGAATGCATGGGTTAGTGACTAAACTGTGTGAATGTCTGTATCCGTCTGTTTGTTGGTGTGTAAGTGGATGCATGGATTTGCGAATAGCTACATGAGTGTCTATATGGGTTATTGATTGGTTCTCTGAGTATCTGTATGGCTGCCTGAGTGTTTGTGTGGGTGGGGTGTGTGTGACTCTGTACATAGATGTGTGAGTGGGTGATTCACTGGGTGCATGATTTCAAGAGTGCATCTGTGATGGACTGCTTGGGTGGGTGAGTGTGTGTATGGGTGTGTTAGTGAGTGAATGTATATCTCAGTGGTACATGTGCGAGTAACTACATATGTAAAAGGCAGTATATATGTGTGTTAGAGTATTTAAATGGCTATAAGTGAGAGTGTGTGATAGTGAGAGTGGCTGTATGGATGCGTGTGTGCTTGTATCAGTTATTGTATAAGAGCGTAAGAATGTGCTAGTATTTGTATGAGTAAGTGAGCTGGTGTGTGTATAACTGTATAGGTGAGTAAATGGGTGTGTGATTAATTTTTGCATGACTGACTAGGTGTGTGAGTACCTCTATGGATGAGTGGCGGTGTGTGAGTGTTTATATAGGTGTATGAGTGCATATGATAGTCCTGTACTGAGTGACTGTAAGTATGAGTGACTGTACGGGTGAGTGAGTAGATGTGTGTGTGTAGACCTAAGAATCAGTGAGTGGGTATGTAGTTATTGGTATTGGAGTGTGTATGGTTTTGAGAATGGCAGTCTGTAATTTAGAGTGGGTGTATCAAAAGCTATATTAGGGTGTGAGAAGATGCATGAAATTATCACATGGATGATGTCATCAGTGATGTCATTTGAGATGTCATCAGAGATGTCATCAGTGATGTCACTGACCATGTCATGAGTGATGTAATATGTGACGTCATCAGCAGTGCATTGCGAGCGCGAGTTATAGTTAGCTGAACTAACTATAACGGGGGAATTTCTATGGTTTTGTACGAGTGAAATGTCCAACTAACTATAACTGTCCCTAAAACCTATGGTTTTTCAGTGAATTTCAAAGGTTTTTTAAATGCTAATTTCTAACTATAACGTGTCTGAAACCTATGGTTTTTTCAGTGAATTTCAAAGGTTTTTTAAATGCTAATTTCTAACTATAACGTGCCTGAAACATATGATTTTTTAAGTGAATTTCAAAGGTTTTTTAAATGCTAGTTTCTAACTATGCCTACAGAGGTAGGACATGTGAAGAAAGAAGAAAAACGCGCAGAAAGAAGCAAAAGAAATGCAGAAAGAAGCAACAGAAGTCCACAAAGACGAAGAAAAGTGCAGGAAGAAGAAAAAGATGTGCAGAAAGAACCAACAGAGGAGCAGAAAGAGGCCATGTTGCAAAATCATCCTGTGCCCACAACTTTTCAGACAGGTACTGGTGGTAACTGACTCTGACTAACCAGAGTCAGTGCTATGCTAAAAGACACTTAGAATACAGTGAAAACACCTACATACACTAGGGAACACTATGCGTTGGGGTACCCCTGTGATTAGCATGACCTCCTCTGTAAGGCCCTAGTACATAATAGGGCAGGGGGATTAAAACTTCCTCTTAAAACGCGCCATGGCTGCCAACACTTTCTGGCCATGCCCCGGGGATGGGGCCCCGGGGCCGATTAAGGCCGCGGAGAGGGGGCCCACGCGGCCCCCTTCCAAATTTTTGTTTTTTAAAAATATTATGGGGCAGGCCCTGGGGGATGGGGTCCCCAGGGCCAATAAATTAGAAAGGAAGGGGGCCACACAGCCCCCTTCTTAAAAAAAAAAAAAAGACTGGCATCGCGCCGGAGGCCATGCCCCCTCCTTGGCAGCACTCTGGCGCGTTTGCAGAGGGGGAACGAATTCCCCTTGAATACTGGGGGTCCCTGGGGCCAACTAGCCCACCAGGTACCTCCAGTGTGCGCCAGGGCCTGCGTTGCAGAGAGGTGTTCTGAGGCCACGCCCTTTTACACCTCTCTGCAACGCAGCTCTGTGGCGCTTAATGGAGGTAGCTGGTGGGCTAGTTGCACCCCAGGGACCCTCAGGATTCAAGGGGAGTTAATCCCCCAACTTAAATCGCGCCCACAGGGTGCGTTTGCACAGTTGTGAAGGGAGGGGCGGGGCCTCAGGTGACATGTGTGCAAACACACCCTGTGGCGCGTTTTAAGTTGGGGAATTAATTCCCCTTGAATCCTGAGGGACCCTGGGGGCCAACTAGACCACCAGGTACATCCAGTGTGTGCCACAGGGTTGCGTTGCAGAGAGGTGGTCCAGGCCACGCCCCTTTTTACACCTCTGTGCAATGCTGCTCTGTGGCGCTTACTGGAGGTACCTGGTGGGCTATTTGGACACAAGGGACACTTAGAATTCAAGGGGACTTTTAAATGCTAATTTCTAACTATAACGTGCCTGAAACCTATGGTTTTTTCAGTGAATTTCAAAGGTTTTTCAAATGCTAGTTTGTAACTATGCCTACAGAAGTAGGACATGTGAAGAAAGAAGAAAAAACGCACAGAAAGAAGCAAAAGAAATGTCGAAAGAAACAGAAGTCCACAAAGACGAAGTAAAATCCAGGAAGAAGCAAGACATGTGCAGAAAGAACCAACAGAGGAGCAGAAAGAGGCCTTGTTGCAAAATTATCCTGTGCCCACAACTTTTTCAGACGGGTACTGGTGGTAACTGACTCTGACTAACCAGGCCTAGAGCCAGTGCTATGCTAAAACACACTTAGAATACAGTGAAAACACCTACATACACTAGGGAACACTATGCGTTGGGGTACCCCTGTGATTAGCATGACCTCCTCTGTAAGTCCCTAGTACATAATAGGGCAGGGGGATTAAAACTACCTCTTAAAACGCGTGTGCAAACGCGCCCGTGGCGCGTTTTAAGTTGCGGGATTAAGTCCCTTGAATCCTGAGGGTTCCTGGGGCCCAACTAGCCGCCCAGGTACCTACAGTTAGGACCACAGAGCTGAGTTGCAGAGAAGCGCTCCGAGGCCACGCACCTTTTTTCACCTCTCTGCAACGCAACTCTGTTGTGCTTACTGAAGGTACCTGGTGGGCTAGTTGGCCCCAGGGTCCCTCAGGATTCAAGGGAGCATGTTTGCGCACATGTCACCTGAGGCCCCGCCCCCTCCCTTCACCACTGTGCAAACGCGCCCCGTGGCGCGTTTTAAGTTGGGGGATTAGGTCACCTTGAATCCTGAGGGTCCCTGGGGCCCAACTAGCCCACCAAGTACTTCCAGTAAGCACCACAGGCCTGCGTTGCAACGCCTGTAACAAATTGTGTAGTTGTGTTTAGGTAGTGAAGGGTGTCGTGCTGGGGGTAGTGTTTTAGGGTTTAGGGTAGTGCAGTGGTGTTTGTGTAGTGTAGGGGTCATGCTGGGGGTAGATTTAGGGTTTAGGGTAGTGCAGTGGTGTATGGATAGTGTAGGGAGTCGTGCTGGGGGAGTGTTTTAGGGTTTAGGGTATTACAGTGGTGTTTGGGTAGTGTAGGGGGTCGTGCTGGGGGTAGTGTTTTAGGGTTTAGGGTAGTGCAGTGGTGTTTGGGTAGTGTAGGGGGTCGTGCTGGGGGTAGTAGTTTCAGGGTTTAGGGTAGTGCAGTGGTGTTTGGGTAGTGTAGGGGATACTGCTGGGGTAGTGTTTTAGGGTTTAGGGTAGTGCAATGGTGTTTGGGTAGTGTAGGGGTACTGCTGGGGGTAGTGTTTTAGGGTTTAGGGTAGTGCAGTGGTGTTTGGGTAGTGTAGGGGTTCGTGCTGGGGGTAGTGTTTTAGGGTTTAGGGTAGTGCAGTGGTGTTTGTGAAGTGTAGGGGGTAGTGTTTTAGGGTTTAGGGTAGTGCAGTGGTGTTTCTGGTAGTGTAGGGGTCGTGCTGGGGGTAGTGTTTTAGGGTTTAGGGTAGTGCAGTGGTCTTTGTGTAGTGTAGGAGGTCATGCTGTGTTTAGGGTTTAGGGTAGTGCAGTGGTGTTTGGGCAGTGTAGGGGGTCGTGCTGGGGGTGGTGTTTCAGGGTTTAGGGCAGTGCAGTGGTGTTCGGGCAGTGTAGGGGTCTTGCTGGGGGTGGTGTTTCAGGGTTTAGGGCAGTGCAGTGGTGTTTGGGCAGTGCAGGGGGTCATGCTGGGGGTAGTGTTTTAGGGTTTAGGGCAGTGCAGTGGTGTTTGGGCAGTGTAGGGGTCATGCTGGGGTGAGTGTTTTAGGGTTAAGGCAGTGCAGTGGTGTTCGGGCAGTGTAGGGGGTCGTGCTGGGGGTAGTGTTTTAGGGTTTAGGGCAGTGCAGTGGTGTTCGGGCAGTGTAGGGGGTCGTGCTGGGGGGAGTGTTTGAGGGTTTAGGGCAGTGCAGTTGTGTTCGGGTAGTGTAGGGGTCGTGCTGGGGGGGTATTTTAGGGTTTAGGGTAGTGCAGTGGTGTTTGGGTAGTGTAGGGGGTCGTGCTGGGGGTTGTGTTTCAGGGTTTAGGGCAGTGTAGTGGTGTTCGGGCACTGTAGGGGGTCGTGCTGGGGCTGGTGTTTCAGGGTTTAGGGCAGTGCAGTGGTGTTCGGGCAGTGTAGGGGGTCTTGCTGGGGGTGGTGTTTCAGGGTTTAGGGCAGTGGTGTTCGGGCAGTGTAGGGGGTCTTGCTGGGGGTGATGTTTCAGGGTTTAGGGCAGTGCAGTGGTGTTCGGGCAGTGTAGGGGTTCTTGCTGGGGTAGTGTTTCAGGGTTTAGGGCAGTGCAGTGGTGTTCGTGCAGTGTAGGGGGTCGTGCTGGGGATGGTGTTTCATGGTTTAGGGCAGTGCACTAGTGTTCAGGCAGTGTAGGGGGTCGTGCTGGGGCTGGTGTTTCAGGGTTTAGGGCAGTGCAGGCAGTGGTGCTCGGGCAGTGTAGGGGGTCGTGCTGGGGGTGGTGTTTCTGGGTTTAGGGTAGTGCAGTTGTATTCGGGCAGTGTAGGGGTTCGTGCTGGGGCTGGTGTTTCAGGGTTTAGGGCAGTGCAGTGGTGTTCGGGCAGTGTAGGGGGTCATGCTGGGGCTGGGGCTGGTGTTTCAGTGTTTTGGGCAGAGCAGTGGTGTTCGGGCAGTGTAGGGGGTCGTGCTGGGTGTGGTGTTTCAGGGTTTAGGGCAGTGCAGTGGTGTTCGAGTAGTGTAGGGGGTCGTGCTGGGGGTGGTGTTTCAGGGTTTAGGAGGCAGTGGTGTTCGGGCAGTGTAGGGGGTCTTGCTGGGGTGATGTTTCAGGGTTTAGGGCAGTGCAGTGGTGTTCGGGCAGTGTAGGGGGTCTTGCTGGGGGCAGTGTTTCAGGGTTTAGGGCAGAGCAATGGTGTTCAGGCAGTGTAGGGGGTTGTGCTGGGAGGTGGTGTTTCAGGCTTTAGGGCAGTGCAGTGGTATTCAGGCAGTGTAGGGGGTCTTGCTGGGGGTGGTGTTTCAGGGTTTAGGGGCAGTGGTGTTCAGACAGTGTAGGGGGTCGTGCTGGGGGTGGTGTTTCAGGGTTTAGGGCAGTGCAGTGGTGTTCGGGCAGTGTAGGGGGTCGTGCAGGGGCTGGTGTTTCAGGGTTTAGGGCAGTGCAGTGGTGTTTGGGCAGTGCAGGGGGTCGTGCTGGGGGTGGTGTTTCTGGGTTTAGGGCAGTGTAGTGGTGTTCGGGCAGTGTAGGGGTCGTGCAGGGTGGTGGTGAGTCAGGGTTTAGGGCAGTGCAGTGGTGTTCGGGCAGTGTTGGGGGTCATGCTGGGGGTAGAGTTTTAGGGTTTAGGGCAGTGCAGTGGTGTTCGGGCAGTATAGGGGGTCGTGCAGGGGGTGGTGTTTCAGGGTTTAGGGCAGTGCAGTGGTGTCTCGGGCAGTGTAGGGTGTCGTGCTGGGGGTGGTGTTTCAGGGTTTTGGGCAGTGCAGTGGTGTTCGGGCAGTGTAGGTGGTCTTGCTGGGGCTGGTGTTTCAGGGTTTAGGGTGCAGTGGTGTTCGGGCAGTGTAGGGGGTCTTGCTGGGGGTGGTGTTTCAGTGTTTAGGGCAGTGCAATGGTGTTTGCGCAGTGTAGGGGGTTTTGCTGGGGCTGATGTTTCAGGGTTTAGGGCAGTGCAGTGGTGTTCGGGCAGCGTAGGGGTCGTGCTGGGGCTGGTGTTTCCGGGTTTAGGCAGTGCAGTGGTGTTCGGGCAGTGTAGGGGTCTTGCTGGGGGTGGTGTTTCAGGGTTTAGGGCAGTGCAGTGGTGTTCGGGCAGTGTAGGGGGTCTTGCTGGGGCTGGTGTTTCAGGGTTTAGGGCAGTGCAGTGGTGTTCGGGCAGTGTAGGGGGTCTTGCTGGGGCTGGTGTTTCAGGGTTTAGGGCAGTGCAGTGATGTTCGGGCAGTGTAGGGGGTCGTGCTGGGGCTGGTGTTTGAGGGTTTAGGGCAGTGCAGTGGTGTTCGGGCAGTGTAGGGGGTCGTGCTGGGGCTGGTGTTTCAGGGTTTAGGGCAGTGCAGTGGTTTTCAGGCAGTGTAGGCGGTCGTGCTAGGGGTGGTGTTTCAGGGTTTAGGGCAGTGCAGTGGTGTTCGGGCAGTGTAGGGGGTCGTGCTGGGGGTGGTGTTTCAGGGTTTAGGGCAGTGCAGTGGTGTTCGGGCAGTGTAGGGGGTCGTGCTGGGGCTGGTGTTTCAGGGTTTTGGGCAGAGCAGTGGTGTTCGGGCAGTGTAGGGGGTCGTGCTGGGGGTGGTGTTTTAGGATTTAGGGCACTGCAGTGTTGTTCGGGCAGTGTAGGGGGTCTTGCTGGGGGTGGTGTTTCAGGGTTTAGGGCAGTGGTGTTCGGGCAGTGTAGGGTGTGAGAAGTTGGCCTGGTATATGCTGTCCACTAATTATAGTGGGCACCTTGCACCAGTCCAAACAACCCCTTATTGGAGATAGGTTAAAGACAACCTTATTGAAAGCTATCCTAGTGGTAGCTATGGAGAGCAGCCTTCAGGCTAAGTCTTGAAGGAATGTAAAGCAGCTTGTTTTACCAGTCTATAATCTCTTGAGTGACCAAATGAAAGAGCACCACACCAGGTATATATTCAAAATATATGTATTTATTGCTAAACACACCCCTCTAGTCTCTTTATGAGGCTAGAGTTCGAAGTACATAAGTTATAAGTTATTAAATCACAGTAATAGCACAAATACACGTTTGGGCCCTAGGGGCGTACCAAACCATATACCAATAAAGTGGTATGCGAACCACGACTGAACTAGACACTAGGCCTAGAGCCTCTAGAAGTGCTTGGACCACAAGGAACCACCCAAGGTAGTGACACAGGGGACCCACGGGAGACGCGTGCAGTGTAAATACACAACCGCGATACGCCGTTGACTTCTATGGAGAAAGTCGGGATCGGGAAAATAGAGAAAAGGGACACTTAAAAGAGGACTAGGACAAAACCCTTTGAGATCTAGGACTTTGAAGAGTCTCTACCCATGGGAGCACCGGAGTACTCGTGTTACCTCACCCAGGAAGCCGGGTGCATAGGTGCCTTTCGGGGTCGGGTTTCGTCGTCGATTCGAATGGCGATCTGCTGCAAAGTGCTGCTGGCGGCCAAGAGAAAAGTGTCCGGGTGGATCCAAGAGTGGATCGGAGTTCTGAAGAACCTGAAAGCAGAGGGGACAGAGTCTGGGTCACTAGCCAGTGACCAGGAAGGCGATGGACAGATGCCCACCGATGTCGAGTGCTTCAGGTGCGTTGACGGTCATCTTGACTCTTCAGCCACGAGGTCCAGGAGGCGTTGTCGGCGACCAGGAGCAGGATTCAGGCTGGTACACGATGTCTGTCGAGTGCTGAGGTGTCGGCGACCGGATTGGACCCAACAAGCCTTGGCAACGGCAAGTCTCGATGAAGATGTAGATCGTCGATGGTGCAGACCAGCAAGGTCTGTGGAACTCACCCAGCGAGGGTAAGTGAGGGCAGGCCTGGAGCAACCAGGATGCCAAGTAAGAAAAGGATTGGCCTTCGTTAAGGGCTACTAGCCAACGGGCTAGTCGACCGCGAAGGAGCCTCGTGACGCCGCACGTGGATCTGGCTTACAGGACACTCGTGGAGTGGGGGCCAGTGATCTTCGGTGCAGGTGGTGCTGGAGGCTAGGGCTACTCGGAGCCCAAAGCACGACTTCTTGGGAGACCCAGAAGAGGATGCACTTGCAAATGTGCTCGGTGTCCAGGGGTCATGGTCTCAAGTCACCCACGATAGCCACGGGCCTCAGCTTTGCTGGGGACTCAGGGTAGCCTCGGTGAAGTCTGAAAATCCACCTCTGGTGATGCGATGACTTCGGCGTCCGACGGGAGCTTCAGAAATGTGAACCGGACAGATGCTTTTTGGTGCCTGCCAAGCAGGGGAGTCACTCCTTGACCCCAAGGGAGATTCTTCTGTCCTCTAATCGTGAGTAGAGCGTCGAAGGTCCAGGATTCAGTTTCAGAGTTTCGTCCAGGGATAATCTAAAGTCCTAAGGACTGGGTTCCTACCTTTATACTAAAGATAGGGGTTGGACTACTCTGTGGCCCCACCTATGGGTGGGTCAGGGCAGAGGGGTGGCTACACCCCTTTCCCTTTGTCCAGTTCGCGCAAAGCAGGGGCTGCAAGCCCCTGATCCGGTTTGAACTGGGGTATGCACAGGGACACCAAATGTGCCCCCAGTGCAGGACTTCAAAGCACCCGAAAGTGCTCCCGCCCAGCCCCAATACACATTATCCTGTCTGGGGAGGTGGTCACACCTCCCTGGGACAGGAAACCTATTGTCCAGGCCTCCCCTGCCGGAGTTTCGTCCAGCAGCAGGAGGCCAGACTCGTGTCTGTGGCAGCAGCATCCATTTTGTGATGCCAGGGCTCTGGAAAGAAGTTACCGGACTAGTCAGAGTTAACATGTCTTTCCCTCTAGAAGGGTGGAATGCTACTCCCGCCGCCAGGATTGGCGGGGGGTAGTATTCCAAGATGTTTGACACCAAACACGACATGTTTAGGTGCAGCCATTCCAAAGTTAGCATTTTACCGCGAGGATATAATGCGCTTAAGAGTATATGGTCAGGCTGCACTACAAACAGCATCAGAGATGGTCTCCGAATGCTGCAGAGGGGCCCTGCTCATGCAGGGGCACCCTCTCACATAGGAACCATGCACTCTGCCTTTAGGATTGATAAGGCCTGCCTTAGGAGTGACTTATAGGTTTATATGTGTGTATGTATTTAGTGATATAGGTAACCTATATCACAGTAAGGGGTGCATGCACCACCTTACCCAGGCTGCAGTAGCAGACCTGTGGTGTCAGTTTGGATGGCCTTCCAGGGGTGGCATAATACATGCTGCAGCCCCTGGCAGGCCTCTGAGGTACCTATGCCCTTGGTACATAGTATACCATATACTAGGGACTTATAAGGGCACTCCAGATTCCAATCAGAGATGTGCCTAAGGCACATGGAAACCATTTTAGAGAGGAAGCAGCTAGGCTGGGGTTCTGATTAGCAGGGCCCCAGCCAGACTAATGTCGAAAAACAGTGAAGCATCAGCAAAAAGTGGGGGTACCCATGTGAAGCAGATCCTACTCTCCTACATAGGGGGTCTTGCTGGGGGTGATGTTTCAGGGTTTAGGGCAGTGCAGTGGTGTTCGGGCAGTGTAGGGGTCTTGCTGGGGGTAGTGTTTCAGGGTTTAGGGCAGTGCAGTAGTGTTCGGGCAGTGTAGGGGGTCATGCTGGGGCGGTGTTTCAGGGTTTAGGGCAGTGCAGTGGTGTTCGGGCAGTGTAGGGGGTCGTGCAGGGGGTGGTGTTTCAGGGTTTAGGGCAGTGCAATGGTGTTCGGGCAGTGTAGGGGGTCGTGCTGGGGGTGGTGTTTCAGGGTTTAGGGCAGTGCAGTGGTGTTCGGCCAGTGTAGTGGGTCATGCAGGGGTGGTGTTTCAGGGTTTAGGGCAGTGCAGTGGTGTTTGGGCAATGTAGGGGGTCGTGCTGGGGCTGGTGTTTCAGGGTATAGGGCAGTGCAGTGGTGTTCGGGCAGTGTAGGGGGTCTTGCTGGGGGTGGTGTTTCAGGGTTTAGGGGCAGTGGTGTTCGGGCAGTGTAGGGGGTCTTGCTGGCGGTGATGTTTCAGGGTTTAGGGCAGTGCAGTGGTGTTCGGGCAGTGTAGGGGGTCTTGCTGGGGGTAGTGTTTCAGGGTTTAGGGCAGTGCAGGGGTGTTCGTGCAGTGTAGGGGTCCTGCTGGGGATGGTGTTTCAGGGTTTAGGCCAGTGCAGTAGTGTTCGGGCAGAGTAGGGGGTCGTGCAGGGGGATGGTGTTTCAGGGTTTAGGGCAGTGCAGTGGTGTTCGGGCAGTGTAGTGGGTCATGCAGGGGGTGGTGTTTCAGGGTTTAGGGCAGTGCAGTGGTGTTCGGGCAATGTAGGGGGTCGTGCTGGGGCTGGTGTTTCAGGGTTTAGGGCAGTGCAGTGGTGCTCGGGCAGTGTAGGGGGTCTTGCTGGGTGTGGTGTTTCAGGGTTTAGGGCAGTGGTGTTCGGGCAGTGTAGGGGGTCTTGCTGGGGGTGATGTTTCAGGGTTTAAGGCAGTGCAGTGGTGTTCGGGCAGTGTAGTGGGTCATGCAGGGGGTGGTGTTTCAGGGTTTAGGGCAGTGCAGTGGTGTTCGGGCAATGTAGGGGGTCGTGCTGGGGCTGGTGTTTCAGGGTTTAGGGCAGTGCAGTGGTGCTCGGGCAGTGTAGGGGGTCTTGCTGGGGGTGGTGTTTCAGGGTTTAGGGCAGTGGTGTTCGGGCAGTGTAGGGGGTCTTGCTGGGGGTGATGTTTCAGGGTTTAAGGCAGTGCAGTGGTGTTCGGGCAGTGTAGGGTGTCGTGCTGGGGGTGGTGTTTCAGGGTTTAGGACAGTGCAGTGGTGTTCGGGCAGTGTAGGGGGTCATGCACGGGCTGGTGTTTCAGGGTTTAGGGCAGTGCAGTGGTGTTCGGGCAGTGTAGGGGTCTTGCTGGGGCTGGTGTTTCAGGGTTTAGGGTAGTGCAGTGGTGTTCGGGCAGTGTAGGGGGTCGTGCTGGGGCTGGTGTTTGAGGGTTTAGGGCAGTGCAGTGGTGTTCGGGCAGTGTAGGGGGTCGTGCTGGGGCTGGTGTTTCAGGGTTTAGGGCAGTGCAGTGGTTTTCAGGCAGTGTAGGCGGTCTTGCTGGGGCTGGTGTTTCAGGGTTTAGGGCAGTGCAGTGGTGTTCGGGCAGTGTAGGGGGTCGTGCTGGGGCTGGTGTTTGAGGGTTTAGGGCAGTGCAGTGGTGTTCGGGCAGTGTAGGGGGTCGTGCTGGGGCTGGTGTTTCAGGGTTTAGGGCAGTGCAGTGGTTTTCAGGCAGTGTAGGCGGTCGTGCTAGGGGTGGTGTTTCAGGGTTTAGGGCAGTGCAGTGGTGTTCGGGCAGTGTAGGGGTCGTGCTGGGGGTGGTGTTTCAGGGTTTTGGGCAGTGCAGTGGTGTTCGGGCAGTGTAGGGGGTCGTGCTGGGGCTGGTGTTTCAGGGTTTTGGGCAGAGCAGTGGTGTTCGGGCAGTGTAGGGGGTCGTGCTGGGGGTGGTGTTTTAGGGTTTAGGGCACTGCAGTGTTGTTCGGGCAGTGTAGGGGGTCTTGCTGGGGGTGGTGTTTCAGGGTTTAGGGCAGTGGTGTTCGGGCAGTGTAGGGGGTCTTGCTGGGGGTGATGTTTCAGGGTTTAGGGCAGTGCAGTGGTGTTCGGGCAGTGTAGGGGGTCTTGCTGGGGGTAGTGTTTCAGGGTTTAGGGCAGTGCAGTAGTGTTCGTGCAGTGTAGGGGTCATGCTGGGTGCGGTGTTTCAGGGTTTAGGGCAGTGCAGTAGTGTTCGGGCAGTGTAGGGGGTCGTGCAGGGGTGGTGTTTCAGGGTTTAGGGCAGTGCAATGGTGTTCGGGCAGTGTAGGGGGTCGTGCTGGGGGTGGTGTTTCAGGGTTTAGGGCAGTGCAGTGGTGTTCGGGCAGTGTAGTGGGTCATGCAGGGGGTAGTGTTTCAGGGTTTAGGGCAGTGCAGTGGTGTTCGGGCAATGTAGGGGGTCGTGCTGGGGCTGGTGTTTCAGGGTATAGGGCAGTGCAGTGGTGTTCGGGCAGTGTAGGGGTCTTGCTGGGGTGGTGTTTCAGGGTTTAGGGCAGTGGTGTTCGGGCAGTGTAGGGGGTCTTGCTGGGGGTGATGTTTCAGGGTTTAGGGCAGTGCAGTGGTGTTCGGGCAGTGTAGGGGGTCTTGCTGGGGTAGTGGTTCAGGGTTTAGGGCAGTGCAGGGGTGTTCGTGCAGTGTAGGGGGTCGTGCTGGGGATGGTGTTTCAGGGTTTAGGCCAGTGCAGTAGTGTTCGGGCAGAGTAGGGGGTCGTGCAGGGGGAATGGTGTTTCAGGGTTTAGGGCAGTGCAGTGGTGTTCGGGCAGTGTAGTGGGTCATGCAGGGGGTGGTGTTTCAGGGTTTAGGGCAGTGCAGTGGTGTTCGGGCAATGTAGGGGGTCGTGCTGGGGCTGGTGTTTCAGGGTTTAGGGCAGTGCAGTGGTGTTCGGGCAGTGTAGGGGGTCTTGCTGGGGGTGGTGTTTCAGGGTTTATGGCAGTGGTGTTCGGGCAGTGTAGGGGGTCTTGCTGGGGGTGATGTTTCAGGGTTTAGGGCAGTGCAGTGGTGTTCGGGCAGTGTAGGGTGTCGTGCTGGGGGTGGTGTTTCAGGGTTTAGGGCAGTGCAGTGGTGTTCGGGCAGTGTAGGGGTCGTGCACGGGGTGGTGTTTCAGGGTTTAGGGCAGTGCAGTGGTGTTCGGGCAGTGTAGGGGGTCGTGCTGGGGCTGGTGTTTCAGGGTTTAGGGCAGTGCAATGGTGTTCTGGCAGTGTAGGGGGTCGTGCTGGGGCTAGTGTTTCATGGTTTAGGGCAGTGCAGTGGTGTTCATGCAGTGTAGGTGGTCGTGCTGGGGCTGGTGTTTCAGGGTTTAGGGCAGTGCAGTGGTGTTCGGGCAGTGTAGGGGTCATGCTGGGGCTGGTGTTTAAGGGTTTAGGGCAGTGCAGTGGTGCTCAGGCAGTGTAGGGGGTCGTGCTGGGGGTGGTGTTTATGGGTTTAGGGTAGTGCAGTGGTGTTCGGGCAGTGTAGTGGGTCGTGCTGGGGCTGGTGTTTCAGGGTTTAGGGCAGTGCAGTGGTGTTCGGGCAGTGTAGGGGGTCGTGCTGGGGCTGGTGTTTTAGGGTTTAGGGCAGTGCAGTGGTGTTCGGGCAGTGTAGGGGTCTTGCTGGGGGTAGTTTTTCAGGGTTTAGGGCAGTGCAGTGGTGTTCGTGCAGTGTAGGGGTCGTACTGGGGATGGTGTTTCATGGTTTAGGGCAGTGCAGTAGTGTTCAGGCAGTGTAGGGGGTCGTGCTGGGGCTGGTGTTTCAGGGTTTAGGGCAGTGCAGGCAGTGGTGCTCGGGCAGTGTAGGGGGTCGTGCTGGGGGTGGTGTTTCTGGGTTTAGGGTAGTGCAGTGGTGTTCGGGCAGTGTAGGGGTTCGTGCTGGGGCTGGTGTTTCAGGGTTTAGGGCAGTGCAGTGGTGTTCGGGCAGTGTAGGGGGTCTTGCTGGGCGTGGTGTTTCAGGGTTTAGGGCAGTGCAGTGGTGTTTGTGTCGTGCAGGGGGTCATGCTGGGGGAGTGTTTTAGGGTTTAGGGCAGAGCAATGGTGTTCAGGCAGTGTAGGGGTTGTGTTGGAGGTGGTGTTTCAGGCTTTAGGGCAGTGCAGTGGTGTTCAGGCAGTGTAGGGGGTCTTGCTGGGCGTGGTGTTTCAGGGTTTAGGGCAGTGCAGTGGTGTTTGTGTCGTGCAGGGGGTCTTGCTGGGGGCAGTGTTTCAGGGTTTAGGGCAGAGCAATGGTGTTCAGGCAGTGTAGGGGTTGTGTTGGAGGTGGTGTTTCAGGCTTTAGGGCAGTGCAGTGGTATTCGGGCAGTGTAGGGGGTCTTGCTGGGCGTGGTGTTTCAGGGTTTAGGGCAGTGCAGTGGTGTTTGTGTCAGTGCAGGGGTCATGCTGGGGGAGTGTTTTAGGGTTTAGGGCAGAGCAATGGTGTTCAGGCAGTGTAGGGGGTTGTGTTGGAGGTGGTGTTTCAGGCTTTAGGGCAGTGCAGTGGTGTTCAGGCAGTGTAGGGGGTTGTGCTGGGGGTGGTGTTTCAGGGTTTAGGGCAGTGCAGTGGTGTTCGGGCAGTGTAGGGGGTCGTGCAGGGGCTGGTGTTTCAGGGTTTAGGGCATTGCAGTGTTGTTCGGGCAGTGTAGGGGGTCGTGCTGGGGGTGGTGTTTCAGGGTTTAGGGCAGTGCAGTGGTGTTTGGGCAGTGTAGGGGGTCGTGCTGGGGGTGGTGTTTCTGGGTTTAGGGCAGTGTAGTGGTGTTCGGGCAGTGTAGGGGTCGTGCAGGGGCTGGTGTTTCAGGGTTTAGGGCAGTGCAGTGGTGTTCGGGCAGTGTAGGGGGTCGTGCTGGGGGTGGTGTTTCAGGGTTTAGGGCAGTGCAGTGGTGTTCGGGCAGTGTAGGGTCTCGTGCTGGTGGTGGTGTTTCAGGGTTTTGGGCAGTGCAGTGGTGTTCGGGCAGTGTAGGTGGTCTTGCTGGGGCTGGTGTTTCCGGGTTTAGTGCAGTGGTATTCGGGCAGTGTAGGGGGTCTTGCTGGGGGTGGTGTTTCAGGGTTTAGGGCAGTGCAATGGTGTTCGCGCAGTGTAGGGGGTCTTGCTGGGGCTGATGTTTCAGCGTTTAGGGCAGCGCAGTGGTGTTCGGGCAGTGTAGGGGTCTTGCTGGGGGTGGTGTTTCAGGGTTTAGGGCAGTGCAGTGGTGTTCGGGCAGTGTAGGGGGTCTTGCTGGGGCTGGTGTTTCAGGGTTTAGGGCAGTGCAGTGGTGTTCGGGCAGTGTAGGGGTCTTGCTGGGGCTGGTGTTTCAGGGTTTAGGGTAGTGCAGTGGTGTTCAGGCAGTGTAGGGGTCGTGCTGGGGCTGGTGTTTGAGGGTTTAGGGCAGTGCAGTGGTGTTCGGGCAGTGTAGGGGGTCGTGCTGGGGCTGGTGTTTCAGGGTTTAGGGCAGTGCAGTTGTGTTCGGGCAGTGTAGGGGGTCTTGCTGGGGCTGGTGTTTCAGGGTTTAGGGTAGTGCAGTGGTGTTCAGGCAGTGTAGGGGTCGTGCTGGGGCTGGTGTTTGAGGGTTTCGGGCAGTGCAGTGGTGTTCGGGCAGTGTAGGGGTCGTGCTGGGGCTGGTGTTTCAGGGTTCAGGGCAGTGCAGTGGTTTTCAGGCAGTGTAGGCGGTCGTGCTGGGGCTGGTGTTTCAGGGTTTAGGGCAGTGCAGTGGTTTTCAGGCAGTGTAGGCGGTCGTGCTGGGGGTGGTGTTTCAGGGTTTAGGGCAGTGCAGTGGTGTTCGGGCAGTGTAGGGGTCGTGCTGGGGGTGGTGTTTCAGGGTTTAGGGCAATGCAGTGGTGTTCGGGCAGTGTAGGGGGTCGTGCTGGGGCTGGAGTTTCAGGGTTTTGGGCAGAGCAGTGGTGTTCGGGCAGTGTAGGGGGTCGTGCTGGGGGTGGTGTTTTAGGGTTTAGGGCACTGCAGTGTTGTTCGGGCAGTGTAGGGGTCTTGCTGGGGGTGGTGTTTCAGGGTTTAGGGCAGTGGTGTTCGGGCAGTGTAGGGGGTCTTGCTGGGGGTGATGTTTCAGGGTTTAGGGAAGTGCAGTGGTGTTCGGGCAGTGTAGGGGTCTTGCTGGGGCTGGTGTTTCAAGGTTTAAGGCAGTGCAGTAGTGTTCGTGCAGTGTAGGGGTCATGCTGGGGGCGGTGTTTCAGGGTTTAGGGCAGTGCAGTAGTGTTCGGGCAGTGTAGGGGGTCGTGCAGGGGGTGGTGTTTCAGGGTTTAGGGCAGTGCAGTGGTGTTCGGGCAGTGTAGTGGGTCATGCAGGGGGTGGTGTTTCAGGGTTTAGGGCAGTGCAGTGGTGTTCGGGCAATGTAGGGGGTCGTGCTGGGGCTGGTGTTGAAGGGTTTAGGGCAGTGCAGTGGTGTTCGGGCAGTGTAGGGGTCTTGCTGGGGGTGGTGTTTCAGGGTTTAGGGCAGTGGTGTTCGGGCAGTGTAGGGGGTCTTGCTGGGGGTGATGTTTCAGGGTTTAGGGCAGTGCAGTGGTGTTCGGGCAGTGTAGGTGGTCTTGCTGGGGGTAGTGTTTCAGGGTTTAGGGCAGTGCAGGGGTGTTCGTGCAGTGTAGTGAGTTGTGCTGGGGATGGTGTTTCAGGGTTTAGGCCAGTGCAGTAGTGTTTGGGCAGAGTAGGGGGTCGTGCAGGGGGAATGGTGTTTCAGGGTTTAGGGCAGTGCAGTGGTGTTCGGGCAGTGTAGTGGGTCATGCAGGGGGTGGTGTTTCAGGGTTTAGGGCAGTGCAGTGGTGTTCGGGCAATGTAGGGGGTCGTGGCTGGGGCTGGTGTTTCAGGGTTTAGGGCAGTGCAGTGGTGTTCGGGCAGTGTAGGGGGTCTTGGCTGGGGGTGGTGTTTCAGGGTTTAGGGCAGTGGTGTTCGGGCAGTGTAGGGGTCTTGCTGGGGGTGATGTTTCAGGGTTTAGGGCAGTGCAGTGGTGTTCGGGCAGTGTAGGGTGTCGTGCTGGGGTGGTGTTTCAGGGGTTAGGGCAGTGCAGTGGTGTTCGGGCAGTGTAGGGGTCGGGCACGGGGTGGTGTTTCAGGGTTTAGGGCAGTGCAGTGGTGTTCGGGCAGTGTAGGGGTTGTGCTGTGGCTGGTGTTTCAGGGTTTAGGGCAGTGCAATGGTGTTCTGGCAGTGTAGGGGTCGTGCTGGGGCTAGTGTTTCACGGTTTAGGGCAGTGCAGTGGTGTTCGGGCAGTGTAGGGGGTCATGCTGGGGCTGGTGTTTCAGGGTTTAGGGCAGTGCAGTGGTGTTCGTGCAGTGTAGGTGGTCGTGCTGGGGCTGGTGTTTCAGGGTTTAAGGTCAGTGCAGTGGTGTTTGGGCAGTGTAGGGGGTCATGCTGGGGCTGGTGTTTCAGGGTTTAGGGCAGTGCAGTGGTGCTCAGGCAGTGTAGGGGGTCGTACTGGGGGTGGTGTTTATGGTTTTAGGGTAGTACAGTGGTGTTCGGGCAGTGTAGGGGGTCGTGCTGGGGCTGGTGTTTCAGGGTTTAGGGCAGTGCAGTGGTGTTCGGGCAGTGTAGGGGGTCATACTGGGGCTTGTGTTTCAGGGTTTTGGGCAGAGCAGTGGTGTTCGGGCAGTGTAGGGGGTCGTGCTGGGGGTGGTGTTTCAGGGTTTAGGGCAGTACAGTGGTGTTTGGGCAGTGTAGGGGGTCGTGCTGGGGGTGGTGTTTCAGGGTTTAGGGCAGTGCAGTGGTGTTCGGGCAGTGTAGGGGTCGTGCAGGGGGTGGTGTTTCAGGGTTTAGGGCAGTGCAATGGTGTTCGGGCAGTGTAGGGGTCGTGCTGGGGGTGGTGTTTCAGGGTTTAGGGCAGTGCAGTGGTGTTCGGCCAGTGTAGTGGGTCATGCAGGGGGTGGTGTTTCAGGGTTTAGGGCAGTGCAGTGGTGTTTGGGCAATGTAGGGGTCGTGCTGGGGCTGGTGTTTCAGGGTATAGGGCAGTGCAGTGGTGTTCGGGCAGTGTAGGGGGTCTTGCTGGGGGTGGTGTTTCAGGGTTTAGGGCAGTGGTGTTCGGGCAGTGTAGGGGGTCTTGCTGGCGGTGATGTTTCAGGGTTTAGGGCAGTGCAGTGGTGTTCGGGCAGTGTAGGGGGTCTTGCTGGGGGTAGTGTTTCAGGGTTTAGGGCAGTGCAGGGGTGTTCGTGCAGTGTAGGGGGTCCTGCTGGGGATGTGTTTCAGGGTTTAGGCCAGTGCAGTAGTGTTCGGGCAGAGTAGGGGTCGTGCAGGGGGAATGGTGTTTCAGGGTTTAGGGCAGTGCAGTGGTGTTCGGGCAGTGTAGTGGGTCATGCAGGGGTGGTGTTTCAGGGTTTAGGGCAGTGCAGTGGTGTTCGGGCAATGTAGGGGTCGTGCTGGGGCTGGTGTTTCAGGGTTTAGGGCAGTGCAGTGGTGCTCGGGCAGTGTAGGGGGTCTTGCTGGGGGTGGTGTTTCAGGGTTTAGGGCAGTGGTGTTCGGGCAGTGTAGGGGTCTTGCTGGGGGTGATGTTTCAGGGTTTAAGGCAGTGCAGTGGTGTTCGGGCAGTGTAGTGGGTCATGCAGGGGGTGGTGTTTCAGGGTTTAGGGCAGTGCAGTGGTGTTCGGGCAATGTAGGGGTCGTGCTGGGGCTGGTGTTTCAGGGTTTAGGGCAGTGCAGTGGTGCTCGGGCAGTGTAGGGGTCTTGCTGGGGGTGGTGTTTCAGGGTTTAGGGCAGTAGTGTTCGGGCAGTGTAGGGGGTCTTGCTGGGGTGATGTTTCAGGGTTTAAGGCAGTGCAGTGGTGTTCGGGCAGTGTAGGGTGTCGTGCTGGGGGTGGTGTTTCAGGGTTTAGGACAGTGCAGTGGTGTTCGGGCAGTGTAGGGGGTCGTGCACGGGCTGGTGTTTCAGGGTTTAGGGCAGTGCAGTGGTGTTCGGGCAGTGTAGGGGGTCTTGCTGGGGCTGGTGTTTCAGGGTTTAGGGTAGTGCAGTGGTGTTCGGGCAGTGTAGGGGGTCGTGCTGGGGCTGGTGTTTGAGGGTTTAGGGCAGTGCAGTGGTGTTCGGGCAGTGTAGGGGTCGTGCTGGGGCTGGTGTTTCAGGGTTTAGGGCAGTGCAGTGGTTTTCAGGCAGTGTAGGCGGTCGTGCTAGGGTGGTGTTTCAGGGTTTAGGGCAGTGCAGTGGTGTTCGGGCAGTGTAGGGGGTCGTGCTGGGGGTGGTGTTTCAGGGTTTTGGGCAGTGCAGTGGTGTTCGGGCAGTGTAGGGGGTCGTGCTGGGGCTGGTGTTTCAGGGTTTTGGGCAGAGCAGTGGTGTTCGGGCAGTGTAGGGGGTCGTGCTGGGGGTGGTGTTTTAGGGTTTAGGGCACTGCAGTGTTGTTCGGGCAGTGTAGGGGGTCTTGCTGGGGGTGGTGTTTCAGGGTTTAGGGCAGTGGTGTTCGGGCAGTGTAGGGGTCTTGCTGGGGGTGATGTTTCAGGGTTTAGGGCAGTGCAGTGGTGTTCGGGCAGTGTAGGGGGTCTTGCTGGGGTAGTGTTTCAGGGTTTAGGGCAGTGCAGTAGTGTTCGTGCAGTGTAGGGGTCATGCTGGGTGCGGTGTTTCAGGGTTTAGGGCAGTGCAGTAGTGTTCGGGCAGTGTAGGGGGTCGTGCAGGGGTGGTGTTTCAGGGTTTAGTGCAGTGCAATGGTGTTCGGGCAGTGTAGGGGTCGTGCTGGGGGTGGTGTTTCAGGGTTTAGGGCAGTGCAGTGGTGTTCGGGCAGTGTAGTGGGTCGTGCAGGGGTAGTGTTTCAGGGTTTAGGGCAGTGCAGTGGTGTTTGGGCAATGTAGGGGTCGTGCTGGGGCTGGTGTTTCAGGGTATAGGGCAGTGCAGTGGTGTTCTGGCAGTGTAGGGGTCTTGCTGGGGGTGGTGTTTCAGGGTTTAGGGCAGTGGTGTTCGGGCAGTGTAGGGGTCTTGCTGGGGGTGATGTTTCAGGGTTTAGGGCAGTGCAGTGGTGTTCAGGCAGTGTAGGGGGTCTTGCTGGGGTAGTGTTTCAGGGTTTAGGGCAGTGCAGGGGTGTTCGTGCAGTGTAGGGAGTCGTGCTGGGGATGGTGTTTCAGGGTTTAGGCCAGTGCAGTAGTGTTCGGGCAGAGTAGGGGTCGTGCAGGGGGAATGGTGTTTCAGGGTTTAGGGCAGTGCAGTGGTGTTCGGGCAGTGTAGTGGGTCATGCAGGGGTGGTGTTTCAGGGTTTAGGGCAGTGCAGTGGTGTTCGGGCAATGTAGGGGTCGTGCTGGGGCTGGTGTTTCAGGGTTTAGGGCAGTGCAGTGGTGTTCGGGCAGTGTAGGGGGTCTTGCTGGGGGTGGTGTTTCAGGGTTTATGGCAGTGGTGTTCGGGCAGTGTAGGGGGTCTTGCTGGGGGTGATGTTTCAGGGTTTAAGGCAGTGCAGTGGTGTTCGGGCAGTGTAGGGTGTCGTGCTGGGGGTGGTGTTTCAGGGTTTAGGGCAGTGCAGTGGTGTTCGGGCAGTGTAGGGGGTCGTGCACGGGGTGGTGTTTCAGGGTTTGGGGCAGTGCAGTGGTGTTCGGGCAGTGTAGGGGGTTGTGCTGGTGCTGGTGTTTCAGGGTTTAGGGCAGTGCAATGGTGTTCTGGCAGTGTAGGGGGTCGTGCTGGGGCTAGTGTTTCATGGTTTAGGGCAGTGCAGTGGTGTTCATGCAGTGTAGGTGGTCGTGCTGGGGCTGGTGTTTCAGGGTTTAGGGCAGTGCAGTGGTGTTCGGGCAGTGTAGGGGGTCATGCTGGGGCTGGTGTTTAAGGGTTTAGGGCAGTGCAGTGGTGCTCAGGCAGTGTAGGGGGTCGTGCTGGGGGTGGTGTTTATGGGTTTAGGGTAGTGCAGTGGTGTTCGGGCAGTGTAGTGGGTCGTGCTGGGGCTGGTGTTTCAGGGTTTAGGGCAGTGCAGTGGTGTTCGGGCAGTGTAGGGGGTCGTGCTGGGGCTGGTGTTTTAGGGTTTAGGGCAGTGCAGTGGTGTTCGGGCAGTGTAGGGGTCTTGCTGGGGGTAGTTTTCAGGGTTTAGGGCAGTGCAGTGGTGTTCGTGCAGTGTAGGGGGTCGTACTGGGGATGGTGTTTCATGGTTTAGGGCAGTGCAGTAGTGTTCAGGCAGTGTAGGGGGTCGTGCTGGGGCTGGTGTTTCAGGGTTTAGGGCAGTGCAGGCAGTGGTGCTCGGGCAGTGTAGGGGGTCGTGCTGGGGTGGTGTTTCTGGGTTTAGGGTAGTGCAGTGGTGTTCGGGCAGTGTAGGGGTTCGTGCTGGGGCTGGTGTTTCAGGGTTTAGGGCAGTGCAGTGGTGTTCGGGCAGTGTAGGGGGTCTTGCTGGGGGCAGTGTTTCAGGGTTTAGGGCAGAGCAATGGTGTTCAGGCAGTGTAGGGGGTTGTGTTGGAGGTGGTGTTTCAGGCTTTAGGGCAGTGCAGTGGTATTCGGGCAGTGTAGGGGGTCTTGCTGGGCGTGGTGTTTCAGGGTTTAGGGCAGTGCAGTGGTGTTTGGGTCGTGCAGGGGGTCATGCTGGGGGAGTGTTTTAGGGTTTAGGGCAGAGCAATGGTGTTCAGGCAGTGTAGGGGTTGTGTTGGAGGTGGTGTTTCAGGCTTTAGGGCAATGCAGTGGTGTTCAGGCAGTGTAGGGGGTTGTGCTGGGGGTGGTGTTTCAGGGTTTAGGGCAGTGCAGTGGTGTTCGGGCAGTGTAGGGGGTCGTGCAGGGGCTGGTGTTTCAGGGTTTAGGGCATTGCAGTGTTGTTCGGGCAGTGTAGGGGGTCGTGCTGGGGGTGGTGTTTCAGGGTTTAGGGCAGTGCAGTGGTGTTTGGGCAGTGTAGGGGTCGTGCTGGGGGTGGTGTTTCTGGGTTTAGGGCTGTGTAGTGGTGTTCGGGCAGTGTAGGGGGTCGTGCAGGGGGCTGGTGTTTCAGGGTTTAGGGCAGTGCAGTGGTGTTCGGGCAGTGTAGGGGTCGTGCTGGGGGTGGTGTTTCAGGGTTTAGGGCAGTGCAGTGGTGTTCGGGCAGTGTAGGGTGTCGTGCTGGTGGTGGTGTTTCAGGGTTTTGGGCAGTGCAGTGGTGTTCGGGCAGTGTAGGTGGTCTTGCTGGGGCTGGTGTTTCCGGGTTTAGTGCAGTGGTGTTCGGGCAGTGTAGGGGTCTTGCTGGGGGTGGTGTTTCAGGGTTTAGGGCAGTGCAATGGTGTTCGCGCAGTGTAGGGGTCTTGCTGGGGCTGATGTTTCAGCGTTTAGGGCAGCGCAGTGGTGTTCGGGCAGTGTAGGGGGTCTTGCTGGGGGTGGTGTTTCAGGGTTTAGGGCAGTGCAGTGGTGTTCGGGCAGTGTAGGGGTCTTGCTGGGGCTGGTGTTTCAGGGTTTAGGGCAGTGCAGTGGTGTTCGGGCAGTGTAGGGGGTCTTGCTGGGGCTGGTGTTTCAGGGTTTAGGGTAGTGCAGTGGTGTTCAGGCAGTGTAGGGGTCGTGCTGGGGCTGGTGTTTGAGGGTTTAGGGCAGTGCAGTGGTGTTCGGGCAGTGTAGGGGGTCGTGCTGGGGCTGGTGTTTCAGGGTTTAGGGCAGTGCAGTGGTGTTCGGGCAGTGTAGGGGGTCTTGCTGGGGCTGGTGTTTCAGGGTTTAGGATAGTGCAGTGGTGTTCAGGCAGTGTAGGGGTCGTGCTGGGGCTGGTGTTTGAGGGTTTAGGGCAGTGCAGTGGTGTTCGGGCAGTGTAGGGGGTCGTGCTGGGGCTGGTGTTTCAGGGTTCAGGGCAGTGCAGTGGTTTTCAGGCAGTGTAGGCGGTCGTGCTGGGGCTGGTGTTTCAGGGTTTAGGGCAGTGCAGTGGTTTTCAGGCAGTGTAGGCGGTCGTGCTGGGGGTGGTGTTTCAGGGTTTAGGGCAGTGCAGTGGTGTTCGGGCAGTGTAGGGGTCGTGCTGGGGGTGGTGTTTCAGGGTTTAGGGCAATGCAGTGGTGTTCGGGCAGTGTAGGGGGTCGTGCTGGGGCTGGAGTTTCAGGGTTTTGGGCAGAGCAGTGGTGTTCGGGCAGTGTAGGGGGTCGTGCTGGGGGTGGTGTTTTAGGGTTTAGGGCACTGCAGTGTTGTTCGGGCAGTGTAGGGGGTCTTGCTGGGGGTGGTGTTTCAGGGTTTAGGGCAGTGGTGTTCGGGCAGTGTAGGGGTCTTGCTGGGGGTGATGTTTCAGGGTTTAGGGAAGTGCAGTTGTGTTCGGGCAGTGTAGGGGTCTTGCTGGGGCTGGTGTTTCAAGGTTTAAGGCAGTGCAGTAGTGTTCGTGCAGTGTAGGGGTCATGCTGGGGGCGGTGTTTCAGGGTTTAGGGCAGTGCAGTAGTGTTCGGGCAGTGTAGGGGGTCGTGCAGGGGGTGGTGTTTCAGGGTTTAGGGCAGTGCAGTGGTGTTCGGGCAGTGTAGTGGGTCATGCAGGGGGTGGTGTTTCAGGGTTTAGGGCAGTGCAGTGGTGTTCGGGCACTGTAGGGGGTCGTGCTGGGGCTGGTGTTGAAGGGTTTAGGGCAGTGCAGTGGTGTTCGGGCAGTGTAGGGGGTCTTGCTGGGGGTGGTGTTTCAGGGTTTAGGGCAGTGGTGTTCGGGCAGTGTAGGGGGTCTTGCTGGGGGTGATGTTTCAGGGTTTAGGGCAGTGCAGTGGTGTTCGGGCAGTGTAGGTGGTCTTGCTGGGGGTAGTGTTTCAGGGTTTAGGGCAGTGCAGGGGTGTTCGTGCAGTGTAGTGAGTCGTGCTGGGGATGGTGTTTCAGGGTTTAGGCCAGTGCAGTAGTGTTTGGGCAGAGTAGGGGGTCGTGCAGGGGGAATGGTGTTTCAGGGTTTAGGGCAGTGCAGTGGTGTTCGGGCAGTGTAGTGGGTCATGCAGGGGGTGGTGTTTCAGGGTTTAGGGCAGTGCAGTGGTGTTCGGGCAATGTAGGGGGTCGTGCTGGGGCTGGTGTTTCAGGGTTTAGGGCAGTGCAGTGGTGTCTCGGGCAGTGTAGGGGTCTTGCTGGGGGTGGTGTTTCAGGGTTTAGGGCAGTGGTGTTCGGGCAGTGTAGGGGGTCTTGCTGGGGGTGATGTTTCAGGGTTTAGGGCAGTGCAGTTGTGTTCGGGCAGTGTAGGGTGTCGTGCTGGGGTGGTGTTTCAGGGGTTAGGGCAGTGCAGTGGTGTTCGGGCAGTGTAGGGGGTCGGGCACGGGGTGGTGTTTCAGGGTTTAGGGCAGTGCAGTGGTGTTCGGGCAGTGTAGGGGGTTGTGCTGTGGCTGGTGTTTCAGGGTTTAGGGCAGTGCAATGGTGTTCTGGCAGTGTAGGGGGTCGTGCTGGGGCTAGTGTTTCACGGTTTAGGGCAGTGCAGTGGTGTTCGGAGCAGTGTAGGGGTCATGCTGGGGCTGGTGTTTCAGGGTTTAGGGCAGTGCAGTGGTGTTCGTGCAGTGTAGGTGGTCGTGCTGGGGCTGGTGTTTCAGGGTTTAGGTCAGTGCAGTGGTGTTTGGGCAGTGTAGGGGTCATGCTGGGGCTGGTGTTTCAGGGTTTAGGGCAGTGCAGTGGTGCTCAGGCAGTGTAGGGGTCGTACTGGGGGTGGTGTTTATGGTTCTAGGGTAGTACAGTGGTGTTCGGGCAGTGTAGGGGTCGTGCTGGGGCTGGTGTTTCAGGGTTTAGGGCAGTGCAGTGGTGTCTCGGGCAGTGTAGGGGGTCATGCTGGGGCTAGTGTTTCAGGGTTTGGGCACAGCAGTGGTGTTCGGGCAGTGTAGGGAGTCGTGCTGGGGTGGTGTTTCAGGGTTTAGGGCAGTGCAGTGGTGTTTGGGCAGTGTAGGGGTCGTGCTGGGGGTGGTGTTTCAGGGTTTAGGGCAGTGGTTTTCGGGCAGTGTAGGGGGTCTTGCTGGGGGTGATGTTTCAGGGTTTAGGGCAGTGGAGTGGTGTTTGGGCAGTGTAGGGGTCTTGCTGGGGATAGTGTTTCAGGGTTTAGGGCAGTGCAGTGGTGTTTGGGCAGTGTAGGGGCCGTGCTGGGGGTGGTGTTTCGTGGTTTAGGGCAGTGCAGTGGTGTTTGGGCAGTGTAGGGGGTCGTGAAGGGGTGGTGTTTCAGGGTTTAGGGCAGTGCAGTGGTGTTCGGCAGTGTAGGGGGTCGTGCTGGGGGTGGTGTTTCAGGGTTTAGGGCAGTGCAGTGGTGTTCGAACAGTGTAGGGGTCGTGCAGGGGCTGGTGTTTCAAGGTTTAGGGCAGTGCAGTGGTGTTCGGGCAGTGTAGGGGGTCGTTCTGGGGTAGTGTTTTAGGGTTTAGGGTAGTGCAGTGGTGCTTGTGCAGTGTAGGGGTCGTGCTGGGGGTAGTGTTGTCAGGGTTTAGGGTAGTGCAGTGGTGTTCGGGCAGTGTAGGGGGTCTTGCTGGGGTGGTGTTTCAGGGTTTAGGGCAGTGCAGTGGTGTTCAGGCAGTGTAGGGGTCTTGCTGGGGGTAGTGTTTCAGGGTTTAGGGCAGTGCAGGGGTGTTCGTGCAGTGTAGGGGGTCATGCTGGGGGTGGTGTTTCAGGGTTTAGGGCAGTGGTGTTCGGGCAGTGTAGGGGTCTTGCTGGGGGTGATGTTTCAGGGTTTAGGGCAGTGCAGTGGTGTTCGGGCAGTGTAGGGTGTCGTGCTGGGGTGGTGTTTCAGGGGTTAGGGCAGTGCAGTGGTGTTCGGGCAGTGTAGGGGTCGGGCACGGGGTGGTGTTTCAGGGTTTAGGGCAGTGCAGTGGTGTTCGGGCAGTGTAGGGGTTGTGCTGGGACTGGTGTTTCAGGGTTTAGGGCAGTGCAATGGTGTTCTGGCAGTGTAGGGGGTCGTGCTGGGGCTAGTGTTTCACGGTTTAGGGCAGTGCAGTGGTGTTCGGGCAGTGTAGGGGTCATGCTGGGGCTGGTGTTTCAGGGTTTAGGGCAGTGCAGTGGTGTTCGTGCAGTGTAGGTGGTCGTGCTGGGGCTGGTGTTTCAGGGTTTAGGGCAGTGCAGTGGTGTTCGGGCAGTGTAGGGGGTCATGCTGGGGCTGGTGTTTCAGGGTTTAGGGCAGTGCAGTGGTGCTCAGGCAGTGTAGGGGGTCGTGCTGGGGGTGGTGTTTATGGTTTTAGGGCAGTGCAGTGGTGCTCAGGCAGTGTAGGGGGTCGTGCTGGGGGTGGTGTTTATGGTTTTAGGGTAGTGCAGTGGTGTCTCGGACAGTGTAGGGGTCGTGCTGGGGCTGGTGTTTCAGGGTTTAGGGCAGTGCAGTGGTGTTCGGGCAGTGTAGGGGGTCGTGCTGGGGCTTGTGTTTCAGGGTTTTGGGCAGAGCAGTGGTGTTCGGGCAGTGTAGGGGGTCGTGCTGGGGGTGGTGTTTCAGGGTTTAGGGCAGTGCAGTGGTGTCTCGGGCAGTGTAGGGGGTCGTGCTGGGAGTGGTGTTTCAGGGTTTAGGGCAGTGGTGTTCGGGCAGTGTAGGGGGTCTTGCTGGGGGTGATGTTTCAGGGTTTAGGGCAGTGGAGTGGTGTTTGGGCAGTGTAGGGGTCTTGCTGGGGATAGTGTTTCAGGGTTTAGGGCAGTGCAGTGGTGTTTGGGCAGTGTAGGGGCCGTGCTGGGGGTGGTGTTTCAGGGTTTAGGGCAGTGCAGTGGTATTCGGGCAGTGTAGGGGTCGTGAAGGGGGTGGTGTTTCAGGGTTTAGGGCAGTGCAGTGGTGTTCGGGCAGTGTAGGGGGTCGTGCTGGGGGTGGTGTTTCAGGGTTTAGGGCAGTGCAGTGGTGTCTCGAACAGTGTAGGGGGTCGTGCAGGGGCTGGTGTTTCAAGGTTTAGGGCAGTGCAGTGGTGTTCGGGCAGTGTAGGGGTTCATTCTGGGGGTAGTGTTTTAGGGTTTAGGGTAGTGCAGTGGTGTTCGGGCAGTGTAGGGGGTTGTGCTGGGGCTGGTGTTTCGGGGTTTAGGGCAGTGCAGTGGTGTTCGGGCAGTGTAGGTGGTGGTGCTGGGGCTTGTGTTTCAGGGTTTAGGGCAGTGCAGTGGTGTTCGGGCAGTGTAGGGGGTCTTGCTGGGGGTGATGTTTCAGGGTTTAGGGCAGTGCAGTGGTGTTCGGGCAGTGTAGGGTGTCGTGCTGGGGGTGGTGTTTCAGGGGTTAGGGCAGTGCAGTGGTGTTCGGGCAGTGTAGGGGGTCGGGCACGGGGTGGTGTTTCAGGGTTTAGGGCAGTGCAGTGGTGTTCGGGCAGTGTAGGGGTCTGTGCTGGGACTGGTGTTTCAGGGTTTAGGGCAGTGCAATGGTGTTCTGGCAGTGTAGGGGTCGTGCTGGGGCTAGTGTTTCACGGTTTAGGGCAGTGCAGTGGTGTTCGGGCAGTGTAGGGGTCATGCTGGGGCTGGTGTTTCAGGGTTTAGGGCAGTGCAGTGGTGTTCGTGCAGTGTAGGTGGTCGTGCTGGGGCTGGTGTTTCAGGGTTTAGGGCAGTGCAGTGGTGTTTGGGCAGTGTAGGGGGTCATGCTGGGGCTGGTGTTTCAGGGTTTACGGCAGTGCAGTGGTGCTCAGGCAGTGTAGGGGGTCGTGGCTGGGGGTGGTGTTTATGGTTTTAGGGTAGTGCAGTGGTGTTCGGACAGTGTAGGGGTCGTGCTGGGGCTGGTGTTTCAGGGTTTAGGGCAGTGCAGTGGTGTTCGGGCAGTGTAGGGGGTCGTGCTGGGGCTTGTGTTTCAGGGTTTTGGGCAGAGCAGTGGTGTTCGGGCAGTGTAGGGGACGTGCTGGGGTGGTGTTTCAGGGTTTAGGGCAGTGCAGTGGTGTTCGGGCAGTGTAGGGGGTCGTGCTGGGAGTGGTGTTTCAGGGTTTAGGGCAGTGGTGTTCGGGCAGTGTAGGGGGTCTTGCTGGGGGTGATGTTTCAGGGTTTAGGGCAGTGGAGTGGTGTTTGGGCAGTGTAGGGGTCTTGCTGGGGATAGTGTTTCAGGGTTTAGGGCAGTGCAGTGGTGTTTGGGCAGTGTAGGGGGCCGTGCTGGGGGTGGTGTTTCAGGGTTTAGGGCAGTGCAGTGGTATTCGGGCAGTGTAGGGGTCGTGAAGGGGTGGTGTTTCAGGGTTTAGGGCAGTGCAGTGGTGTTCGGCAGTGTAGGGGGTCGTGCTGGGGGTGGTGTTTCAGGGTTTAGGGCAGTGCAGTGGTGTTCGAACAGTGTAGGGGTCGTGCAGGGGCTGGTGTTTCAAGGTTTAGGGCAGTGCAGTGGTGTTCGGGCAGTGTAGGGGTTCATTCTGGGGGTAGTGTTTTAGGGTTTAGGGTAGTGCAGTGGTGCTTGTGTAGTGTAGGGGTCGTGCTGGGGGTAGTGTTGTAGGGTTTAGGGTAGTGCAGTGGTGTTCGGGCAGTGTAGGGGTCTTGCTGGGGGTGGTGTTTCAGGGTTTAGGGCAGTGCAGTGGTGTTCGGGCAGTGTAGGGGGTCTTGCTGGGGGTAGTGTTTCAGGGTTTAGGGCAGTGCAGGGGTGTTCGTGCAGTGTAGGGGGTCATGCTGGGGATGGTGTTTCAGGGTTTAGGGCAGTGCAGTAGTGTTCGGGCAGTGTAGGGGGTCGTGCAGGGGAATGGTGTTTCAGGGTTTAGGGCAGTGCAGTGGTGTTCGGGCAGTGTAGGGTGTCGTGGCTGGGGGTGGTGTTTCAGGGTTTAGGGCAGTGCAGTGGTGTTCGGGCAGTGTAGGGGTCATGCACGGGGTGGTGTTTCAGGGTTTAGGGCAGTGCAGTAGTGTTCGGGCAGTGTAGGGGTTGTGCTGGGGCTGGTGTTTCAGGGTTTAGGGCAGTGCAATGGTGTTCTGGCAGTGTAGGGGGTCGTGCTGGGGCTAGTGTTTCACGGTTTAGGGCAGTGCAGTGGTGTTCGGGCAGTGTAGGGGGTCATGCTGGGGCTGGTGTTTCAGGGTTTAGGGCAGTGCAGTGGTGTTCGTGGCAGTGTAGGTGGTCATGCTGGGGCTGGTGTTTCAGGGTTTAGGGCAGTGCAGTGGTGTTCGGGCAGTGTAGGGGGTCATGCTGGGGCTGGTGTTTCAGGGTTTAGGGCAGTGCAGTGGTGCTCAGGCAGTGTAGGGGTCGTGCTGGGGGTGGTGTTTCTGGGTTTAGGGTAGTGCAGTGGTGTTCGGGCAGTGTAGGGGGTCGTGCTGGGGCTGGTGTTTCAGGGTTTAGGGCAGTGCAGTGGTGTTCAGGCAGTGTAGGGGGTCATGCTGGGGCTGGTGTTCAGGGTTTTGGGCAGAGCAGTGGTGTTCGTGCAGTGTAGGGGGTCGTGCTGGGGGTGGTGTTTCAGGGTTTAGGGCAGTGCAGTGGTGTTCGGGCAGTGTAGGGGTCGTGCTGGGGGTGGTGTTTCAGGGTTTAGGGCAGTGGTGTTCGGGCAGTGTAGGGGTCTTGCTGGGGGTGATATTTCAGGGTTTAGGGCAGTGGAGTGGTGTTTGGGCAGTGTAGGGGGTCTTGCTGGGGATAGTGTTTCAGGGTTTAGGGCAGTGCAGTGGTGTTTGGGCAGTGTAGAGGGCCGTGCTGGGGGTGGTGTTTCAGGGTTTAGGGCAGTGCAGTGGTGTTCGGGCAGTGTAGGGGTCGTGAAGGGGGTGGTGTTTCAGGGTTTAGGGCAGTGCAGTGGTGTTCGGGCAGTGTAGGGGGTCGTGCTGGGGGTGGTGTTTCAGGGTTTAGGGCAGTGCAGTGGTGTTCGAACAGTGTAGGGGTCGTGCAGGGGCTGGTGTTTCAAGGTTTAGGCAGTGCAGTGGTGTTCGGGCAGTGTAGGGGGTCGTTCTGGGGGTAGTGTTTTAGGGTTTAGGGTAGTGCAGTGGTGCTTGTGTAGTGTAGGGGGTCGTGCTGGGGGTAGTGTTTTAGGGTTTAGGGTAGTGCAGTGGTGTTTGTGTAGTGTAGGGGGTCATGTTTTAGGGTAGTGCAGTGGTGTTTGGGTAGTGTAGGGGGTCGTGCTGGGGGTATTGTTTTAGGATTTAGGTTAGTGCAGTGGTGTTTGGGTAGTGTAGGGGATCGTGCTGGGGGTAGTGTTTTAGGGTTTAGGGTAGTGCAGTGGTGTTTGTGTAGTGTAGGGGGTCATGCTGGGGGTAGTGTTTTAGGTTTAGGATAGTGCAGTGGTGCTTGTGTAGTGTAGGGAGTCGTGCTGGGGTAGTGTTTTAGGGTTTAGAGTAGTGCAGTAGTGTTTTTGTAGTGTAGGGGGTCATGTTTTAAGATGCAACGCTCCAATACCTGACCAGTCTGCACTACATAAAACTGCAAAAACTAAAAATAAAAAGTGTTTTGCACACTTTTGTCATTGGGCTATATGTGGGCTACATCTGGGTAATATTTGTGCTACATTTGGGCTCTTTTTCTCTGGTGGCCATCTTGGAAGACTTCTTTGTTATGAAGTTTCCTAATTTCCTCATTTACTGCAGTCTCCTCAGTAGGAAATGCTTTCAGTTTTTTACTTTGATTCCATCAAGAAGGCATTCAGATGTGTCTCACATTTGCCATAAATTCAGAATGTTAGCACTCTAGTTGCTCATTAGATCACTGTACTAAAGCTACTGCTCACCAGGGAGTTAACTGGAAGTCTGCTGCTGGTATTGAAAGTGATTGTTTCAGTCTGCATGTCAGAATTTTCTAATGAAATAGAAGAGGATTTGAGATCTCACTTAAAACATGCCCTCATTTTTCTTTCTGCAGCACTAACCATAATTTCTATTTAAAAAAGAACCCTCATTTTGTTCCTTTTTAAATTAAATGTTTTAAGTATTAACGGTTTATTCCAATCAAGATGGCTTCCGGTGTGCCATACTTTTGTCATAAGTAAGGCTGTTAGCGCTCTAGTTGTTCTTTAGAACACTCTGGGAAGCTGCAGAAGAACACAAAGGCATCAACTGGCAGGCTGCTCCTGTTGAAATATAACAGGAAGATATTTGAGATCTCACTTGAAACATGTCCTAATTTTTCTTTCTATAGCACTAACCATAATTTCTATGACAAAATGAACCCCATCATTTTGTTCCTTTTAAATTAAATGTTTTAAGTGTTACCAGTTTATTCCAATCAAGATGGCTTCAGGTGTGCCATACTTTACAATACGCAACTGGAACGGGAAGTACAA